>DWAV01003034.1:0-10260 GCA_018231305.1 Noctuana lactifera | reverse complement strand
ACCGAGTTCGAATCAAAATCGAATTCGAATCAGAAACAAAATCAAAACCAAAACGTTTTCGGGAGTAACCCCCCTGTCTTTAAATAAAATCTGAATTTTAGCAATAAGATGTGGGCGTTCGTATAGGTGTACCTCCACTCAAACCTTCTTGGTGACCAACCTAGAATGCCTAAGTTTTAACCATACAATGCTTAAATTTTCATGTCGGTTTTTTTTAATTTTAAATTGAAGTTTATAAATTTCGGTGTAACTATGAAATTTTAATGAAAGGCATCGACTGCGGGCATTGTTATAAACACCGCGCTGTTATAATTTACATGGCGGCTATCGCATTAATGATGACTGAGCGGTTTCTCTTAATTATCATTTTGCACGGTTCGACAGGCATACGTTCGCCCTATTTGACAATCGAGATCGAAATTCTAATGCATTTTATAATGATGTAGGTACTGATGTAATGTACTGAAACTTGGGTACATTAGGTACAATTTTTTTGGGACTAAAATGAGTGAGGTTATCATTACGCTTGTGCTGCTTATGAATAATAAAAATAATATTTATTGATTGTCACAAACAACAATTATTACATATTTACAAAGAACTACACAACAATTAATACAACACGATGGGGCAAAAGGAGGTGACTCAGCTAATGCTGACACGGGGGGCGCAGCTTATACAGATTTTAATCATTTACTTTGGAGTCTGTGCCCTAAGCATACGATATTATACATATTGTGATTATACGAGTATGTCCAATATATTTTCTCCGACCTTAAACTTGGGGCATACGGTACCTACCTACATTGTTTGGTCTGATTTCAATCATTTATAAAGTGGGTAGCGAGGGCAACAATTGCCTTCGAGACCAGTCCGCGCTGAAGCGGGACACTTTAGTTTAATTGTTTATTCAAATACGGGAAAGTTCCCGAATTAGGTAAGCCGGACTAGCTGAATTAATTTATATTTGCATTTGAACTGGATCCTTGCCCTTCGGTGATTAAATACACTTTCAAAATAAACTTAGCGTCTCGTACTAAAAATAAGGTGTTTTCCGTGTTGAACTGCGTTTATTCTAGAAAAATTATTTTACTATTATTTTTGTTATCATGAGCGTATTTGCTTGTTACATTAATTTTAATTTCGATCGTTATTACCTAATCAAGCCCGTAAAAGTCCCATCATTTAGTTATACCTACTATAAAAGAGTTTGCTCAGACCTATTGGAATTTAATCATCAGAACAGAGCTCTTTGTTAGGATCAGATGTAAATTAAAAATCGTACCCGAAATTAAATATAATAATATTAACCCTAATAATAAATGGGGTTGATAAATTTTATCACCTTTTGTTGCTACTTTCAGCTTAATACCTACATAGAATTCATCGCCTAGGATGTCATAGTTCAGTTACGAATAGTTACGATCATGCGTTAATATAATATAATATAATATAATCAAACTCTATAGCATTCTATTTACGATGGCAAAATAATACTCCATACAAACGGGAAGCCGGCTGCCCTTGGAGCAATTTCAGAATTATTCTCTTAACAATAGTAACACGAGATAATATTGGATATATCGTCATTCGATCTTATCTGCTCTTGCTAAAGAAACGAAACGAATCGTAAATAATACACGTGAATTAACGAGATGAGTTCTTTAGATAAAACCGGTACATACTCGTACACCCTCTTGTAATAAAAGAACTGCGAATGAATTATTCTATATTCTGTAACAAAATCAGCATTTTGTACAGGTAGTGAGGACGTATTTTGTAAATACGTATTTATACCTGTGATAATAGGCAGATTTATCTTTTATTTGCCGAAACATGGTCGTAACAATTGCGTAAGCTGGTTTGTATTCAAACAATAAGGTCCTTTGCGTTACAATTTTGGCGTATATCTGTTATGCTTATAAATATTAATTAAGTGTTATTTATTTTTAAATTTGAATTTATGTTGCCGGTCTGGGTGTTTTAATTTGTATGTGTCCATGGCAACATGACACCTAGGATGCGGAGAATCCCAGTGTGTTCCTTTAAGTAGTCTTAACAACCATATTCATCTCAGATAGTAGGCTGCTGTCTTACCGAACTTAAATTTGTGTTGTGTTAAATTAACTCAAAGTGAATTAATTTATCAATGAAAGTGTATCTACTAAAACATTTCAATAGTTATGGGCACAACATCAAACTACGTAGATACAAAGGCTTCGTCCGAGGGCGGAGTATAATGGAGCTTACATCCAGATAAGGACAGCCTCTAATCAAATATTCGGGGAACCTTTTTAAGAAAGAGCACACACAGCAAATGTCCATGCATAAGAAACTGTATCGAGCCCTTTATGGAATAAGGACGACTAAAGGACAACTCGTAATCCGCCTTAAATATACTCCATTATTTTGCCACGCTGTGCTAAGAGATCAGAGGAAATTTTTAAGAAGCTTTAAGTTTTACTAAAAGATTCATAAATACCGAAAATATTTTAATATTAATACTTTTTAAGGCCTGAACGTGACTTCCACCACGTGCTTCCATGGTTTGTATGACAGTTGCAAGTAGCTGGTATCATAAAACGTATAGGTACCTTTGTGGTGTAGTGGTTACCATTTCAAGGGTTCCGGTTCGATTCCCGGCGGGTCTGGGTGTTTGTGTAATTGTGTTTGTATGTGTCCATGACAACTAACGACGCAGAGAATCATAGTATGGGGAGTGTGAAGTAGTGGAGGGTTAAGCATTATAGGTACTCATCTGTAGTGAATGGTGAATTTTTGTGTAATGAGTACAAAGCTAGAAACAATTTTTGTTTTTATATATAGTATAGTAGTAAGTATAGAAGATATACGATAAAAAACTGTTTGTTAAAATCTGTATATTTGGAAGCTCGCTAGAAGTGGTACATTAAGCTTA
The DNA here is from genome assembly GCA_018231305.1 of Noctuana lactifera. Classification (NCBI taxonomy): domain Eukaryota; kingdom Metazoa; phylum Arthropoda; class Insecta; order Lepidoptera; family Hesperiidae; genus Noctuana; species Noctuana lactifera. Next base: position 7,343 of record DWAV01003034.1, on the reverse strand, counting down.
GTTAAATAGTTTTTATAACACTTTTATTAACGAAAATTCCTAAAGAATAGCAAAAGAAGAAAGTAAACGTTACTAATTTGATGTGCGACAAACTGTCATTGATGGGTCGAATAAAAAATCCCCTGTCACAAATTTAAGGACCCCATTTCTGGTAACTTGAATGGGTTCCTTAAAAATACAAACACCATATTGTAAAATTTCGTCTGGAACACGGCATGCTCCCAAAATTCTTCGCACAATACGTCATTGTTGTCAACATAATACGCAGCATTAACATTTTATACTGCGATTCACGTCATTGATGACGATTTATTGTTACACAGCTCCGCCGGCGATGTATGTGGTATAATTAATCCGATATTTTTTTTACTTCTCGCCATGATTTACACGGAAAGAACAGACAAGTAGAAGTGCCTGTAGCTTACATACGCGTGGCCCGTATAAGCCCATAACGGCATAATATATGAGACTCCGTTGCGATTGACTGATCGTTTTAACGTGGCTCATTGATAAATTTCACATTATATAATGCTTGAAGTTGCCACGCTTGTTTTCATACTAAAAGAGTGTTGGAACATTTCCTGCCATTCTGTCATCTTTTCTCTTAGTCAGTTCCGTGATGATTTAGGGACTCAGGATTCAGGGACATCTGTCGACAAAACCATTGTAGTCCAAGTCCGTTATCAGGTAAAGTTCATAATAGGATTTATCTCTAAAAGAGTTGACATTTCTTTTGAAGTTCTTTACGGAGTCGAGTGTTTTGATAATTCTTGTTTGTTGAAGAGATTTGTTCTAACAATAGGTCGTAGTACAAAGTGTGTAGGATATTTTTACCCCAAATGGAAAAATATAATATGTAGTTTATTTTCACATGTCGATAAAATAAATAATATTACATGCATATTTTAAAATTTTTCATAATAAACTAATATCCACACTAAACTTAAGTTTAATAATATATGTAGTAGGTATACAAGTATTTTTAAGTTTAGTAGTACACCAAATATATTTGTTAACATTTAAAAAAAGCGCTAAATCTGTAACTACGACCTACTGAAATCCAATATCTAATTATCGCTGACTGAATCTGAGCAGAGACAATTCGCTCCGAGGGACGGACGCGCTCATTTGCCCAGTAAACAAAGGATTTATTAACGTCATATAATTTTATGTTCTAAACAAAGGCCCTTCAAGCCCCCAGTTTGCTTCACACATGCTGTGATGCACTTGTTCACCAGCATATGTGTGCACGTGTATTTGTTTAGGTTCCCACTATTTACCATAAACATACCATCGAAATCTGTAACCAATCGATTTTTCTAACGTACCTACACGTCAACGTATTTCAAAATACTAACTAGTCATATCGCTCATAAACAACTGCATGTATACGTGGTACTAAATGATGTCGGCTTTTATTCAATGAAGTTAAGCGAAGCAACAAGCGACATGAGTCTTTTCGAGCTAAGCGGCGCGGCGTTACAATCAATTGGTCGAAGTCATTTCGTGTATTCACAGGTTAGCCCGGGTACGGAACAATCTCTGTGTCCTATTGTGTTGTCAGATTCCCACTGTGCAGTCACCGACATTGCCCCGCCTGCCAATCTGGCCGATCTGTTACTTCCCAGAATTAAAATGTCTCTCATCAAGCGATTGGCTACATAAACATGACCGATTTCGTGACAAACTTACCCCAGCAATAAGCTGTTCAAAACGTGACTGCTTAACAATGTCATAAGCAGTGCTTAGGTCAGTGGCGACAACATTTTAAAGTCATAAAACTAAATTACGGACGTCCTGAGGAAAGTAGAACGCGAGATCCAATCCGAGTTTGCAAACAAGGGAAGTTACGGCGCGGTGCGGGCGCCGGCTGCGGCTCGGCAAATAGGTACGGGCCGCGCCGATAAGACGCCGTCTCCTGTGACTTCTATTTAAACAGACAAGGAACGTTCACAGATTAAATCTTTTGCCTGTTTATTTTTTCCCGGTGAGCTTTTAGAGACTAAAATACATCTAAGTCTAAGATGACAAGTCTACTTATCTTTATCGGCGCTAATCTAAAGGTAGAATGAGTTTTTAAAAGCTTCGGTCCGTTTTCTCTGTCGTTGCGAAGTGCGCAGGTCGGATTATAGAGCTTTCAGCTTCAGCTTCGCGTACTGTTGCGGCGTATCCCACGACACGGTTATTAAGGTGCTTGCTTTGTTTGCATATTCGACGATTCAGCGTCGAGCTTTCAGTAAAATATTAAAAACATGAGCGTCCCGTTTCACAAAAGTAGTTTCTCGTTGATATACGCAATTTTGTACTTTGTTACACTGTTAATCCTCCTAGCTTAATACTGTCATGAACCATGTCAAAGCAGCTGATATTGGCGGATTTATGATTTTTTAATTAAAGGTCGTAAAATACTCGTAGCTATGGGGTGGGAATACATGTTTTGATCATCAAGAAAGCAGATTTTTCGTGACAAATATCTAATATTTTCATAGGTATACAACAGTATTATTTCATAATGTAATCAGTAATTGCTTTAACGAGTCCGCCTTTAATTTGTTAGGCGTTTTAAACGGCTTTGCGCATTTGAATCGCAAATTTCTTAGAATATTTCAAGAGGGTCGCTGGCGTTTCGAGGACATTATCTCTTCATAAAATTCAAGATCCTTGCAATAATACAGCGTTGTATTTTCAAATTAAACCTTAATACGGCTTAATTAAAGTATGTTGGATTGTTTTACATATAGCACTTTCATCATTCATTTTTAGTCTTAAAGATTTAGGCATTTAGTTGCTAAGGAAAGCTCTGTATCAGTAATTATGTAAATGACACCTTAATTACAAAGAAAATTTATTTATTCATCGGGCCTCAAAGTTTATACTGGTAAAATGGTTTTATTTGTAAAAGGATAATTCTTTCCACTTTTCCGTTTTTAACACTTTTACACTTTGACTTGATTAATAAATTTGCAATAAATTTATTTGAAAATAATTAAAATTGTTTCGTCTTTTAATACAAATGTACCTACATACCTATATAGGTATATACATACAGATCAATGTCTGCAACCAGTAACCATTATAAAATTACAAACACTTCTTAAATCTTATTAATATAGGTACCTAGGTCGATAGTTTTATAAAGTTATAGTTTATAGGGCAAGCCTCAATTCAAGCCTAAAAAAACATTTTAACAGTTGTTAAATGAGTGCAAAATGCTCTCTTATCGTGGGCGTTTTTGAGCCTCTCATAGTGAATTTTTTTATACAATATAGTAAAGGCCAAAAGTGTTTATTCGTTCAAAATGTCTAACAAAAAAATTTCCTTTTTCTTTAGAAAAAAACGCGTGTCTATAACATGTCTTGAAGGAAGTAATCCAAAATGATCTCACACACATGCCTAGCATATTTCCATAATGTGATATGTAAAATGAAATCCAGTCAAAAATCGACGAAAATAAGAACATGAATGAACATTATTATGAAAGCAACAGAAAATCGAAGAGAAAGCCAAATAAAATGGTATACAATTTCCATCGTGTGGCCGACCGTGGAACGTAGCGATCTCGTTATCCCCACATATGACGTCTATGAAACCCGCATTAATATTAAATTCCTGTAGAGCAAATACAAGTATAGCAATACTTTAATGTTTGTTTCTAAGCACCTTATAAATAAGTCCCTTTGAAGAACCCTTTTAATTAAAGCTTAGTATTGTATACGAGTTTATTATATGTTTGTCTGATGTAAACATTAATTATGCACTTTGATTGGTTAGTAATTTATTAAAATATACGGCCCTAGCGGTACCTTTTTATTAAACAAGTTGTATCACCTATAAATATAATACTAACATACTAACACAGAAAAAAAACCTCGTACCTAATAAGATTTTATGTGCAACATGAACAACAATCCTTATCGAGCGACAGACGCTCGCGATCTCGTTATCTCCACACACGATGTCTACGTATAACCCTACATTAATATTAAATCTGAACACGACATTACCGTCTCTAGGAAATATACGAATCTTTTACAACTAGAACGTTATTCATGAGCCCGAGCACCGCACATTACCATAATATACCATAAATAAAATATTAGCCTGTTTGAGGATGAAATGTCTGCAAATAATTAATCAAGATGCATCTTCTCACGTACGGTAAAACGTTTTAATATTACTGTACACTTACATGTAAATTTTTTCTTATATCGATTGTTAAATAGTGCTTTCGTAACTCTTCTACATAATAATATGTATAGTACATACTGTTGTATATCTCTTATAATATACCTAATTATGAGTTCTGTATGTACGTATAACGAGAACTAACGAGTAAATTTTTCGAAAACGGAATACTTACCAACAATGTAAACATCGTTTTGTTTAAAGTAACATGCAGTGCATCAACCCACATAAAAAATTAAACACAGTGATAAGGTCAAAGAACGAAAATTTTGGAGCCCACCGAGTATAACAATGGAAGGATATTTGTAGGGCAATAATTCAACTTCCTTCGTCGTGTCAATAGGTGCTTACTCCACAAGCACAATATTGTCCTAGAACCAATATTACGACTAATACGCTTTTGTCATACGTAATTATCTGCCGTAGATATTTGTTGTTGTCGTATAGGCACGTTTTATGAAAGATATTTAGGAAATTATATATTATGGTCTTCGGAGGATAGCTAGATGTAGCTAGATCGTGGGATTGTAATTCCTTTTCATTATGTGTAAGAGCTTTTCCGAGGGATTATTCAAGTTATGTGGACATACATTTACCTATAAGTAAATAATAGCTATGTAAATGTATGGCCAAATTACATGCGACAGAATGTTTTACCGGTTGCTGTAAATTATCCGCGTGATTATGTCAATCCCATACAACTGTAGATATTGTTAGGCCGATGCCTCTTTTAAATTGTACCTAAGTATTGCTACTACTGAGAATTAAGAGAGCCGCACACGTTACTTTTCGAAATCTGAAAATTACTTGGCGAGCTTAGTACTGTAAAATATGTGATTTATTGTGCACCTATTGCGAGGCTGATAAAGTTGTTCAAGGCGACGGAAGTGGGATAGAGTCGGGCGGCAATCGGTCGCACATCCGGGAGACGTCACAGAGGCTTTGTCGACAATCAGCGCGCTTAAATCCACAAATCTAGACCGAGCTGCATTTTAACTTCGTTACAAATCAGTGCAGCCTCTGCGAGTGGATTATAGTATGCTTCCGCTGACTCTCAGCTTTATCCCTAATCCATTTTTGCAAAATTTTAGTCTTACTTGTTTTTTTATCTAAAATCTTCGTGAATTACATAGGTAGATACTTATATTTATTAATGAAATGTGTCTAAAAATATGTTTAATAACCTCTATTGCCTGCATTTTTTCACTTTTCACCCAATATAAAAAATAGCGACCCTTATAAAGGATCTCCAAATATCTAATGGATATGTGTCTACCATAATATATTCATATATTATGTTTGTTTATCGCATCAGTTGGATTATTTAGCATGTTACTCAACTCCCGAAGCGAACCCTTTACTTAGTCCCCGAAGGCGTGGCTCTCGTGGAACAAACAAACGGAAGCGAAATTGAGAGGAGCGCCCGGAACTGGCGGTATACCTTTTCATTACAGAATCCCTTTTTAATTACCACGGCACAAATAAAAATTGTATTTTTTATTTCAAGTAGAGGTAATTGAAAAGGAAATTGCTGAGCGTCGCGGCCGCCCGGCGTCGAATAAAACTTTAATATAATGCATAGAGCCCTTTGATCTTCGCACTTTGCTCGTATTAAATCGCGGAGATACGATTATAAATGGAATGAAGACGTATCCGTCTGTTCCATCTAAAACATTACTTCGAAGTTTGAACTAAAAGAAAAAGACATGAAACTTAGTAACAGCATTACGGCTTTGACAGGAATAGACTATAATAATACGACATTTCCTAAAATATCTATGGGAATAATGTAGAAAAAACAACGCGTTGAACGAGTGCCAGAAATATAATTATTCACTTATCGAACGAAAAGTCTTTTTACAAGCGGAAGCTGTGTACCTAAGAAGTATCATAAATTATATGTGAAATAATAAAAGGAGGAAAATCTTCCATCCGCCAACGTTTTACAAAGAGACACCCCACGGTAGCGCGGATAAATGTCGCTTATAACGCAATCTACTGACGTTAAAAACTTGTTTATCTGAAAAAATCCGTTCCATTTTTATAATGTTACTATTAGAAAAAATATTTTGTGTGAAGTAAAACAAAGCCTACCTACCTATAGTTTTCCTATATATATGTGAAACAAAGAATGCTAATAACTTTCTTTATAAATCTAACGGGCGTGATCACGTGTTATGATACGAATACAACATAATAATATAATGTGTGGCGCCTTGCCTTGCAATGGCTTGTGTACTAGAATGAGCATTTTAGTATGTACGAGTATGCAACAAACAAACAAACTTAGTGAAATTATATTACCATCACAAAAACCCATTCGTATTCATTGGTTCCTCTAAGAAATTAAAAGGCTTGACAAATATATTATGTGGGCCAGGTGCGACATACTACTTAAATTTAATAATTCGGTCTCAATACCACATAAAATTCAAAACAATTATTTACGGAAATATCAATATCGGTGCCTTCTTTAGTGCAGACAAAAATAGAAAAGAAATCGATTGAAAAGGTGAGGCTCACGGTCAAAGGGAAGATAATAAAGCGTTGTGTTTTCATTCTAATCCGTAGTGAAGTCGGGGTGAGTAGGGGGAGCTAGAGACGTTGGGGGTTTTGTACCTAGAGGTGCGGGGGAGGCTCGATATCTAAAATTACAAACCTGCACGGAGTGCCTATCTTGAGGCACATCGTTCTCTATTCCTTTATATTAAGATTCCGGATTGCAATTTGCTTCTATTGAAATTATGGTCTAAAGATACACTTCAATAACTAGTGGTTGGTTTATCAAAACGTGTAGCAATATGAAAGTAATATCGTGTGCATTTATAATATCATTTCATGTAATTGTCTGTGTGTGTGTTCAAAGTATCTCAACATGAGAAATAAAGGACTCCTAGGTATGGCTTTAAGTGTGAGCGTTTTCTTAGTTCTATAAGGACAAGTTTTTACACCTTTAAATTAATATTGGTATAACAAATTATAACATATTTTTGCATCGAGAGCTAAAACAAAGTCCTTTGAGAGCCTACTCGGCCCAGCATACGCTAAACATCTTTAATCATCATCACGTCTCTTAACACAAATAGTTGTAGTATATTGTTGTCGGATAAACACAGAGAAACGAACTAATACTGCTATACGAAAATCCGTTAAATGAA
>DWAV01003033.1:0-10260 GCA_018231305.1 Noctuana lactifera | reverse complement strand
TAACAAAAAGTCATTTTCGGTACAATGGTAGATTGATCAAATAAGCACTAAAGCGATGAAATGTAAACACGATAACTCTTTTTATATACAAAAGGTGTATTCATAAGAAAAACCATCAAACCCCTAAAGGAGAATAAATAAATAACGCTTCACATTCACAGCCTAACATTAGGATTCCCTGTGTCATGGGTGCCATGGACACATACAAAGACAAATACGGGAGAAATTTGCTCGGCAAATGTACAGAGCATCTCCAGTGCTGTAATCTGAACAGCAATTAATGTAGCCGGTTTGCTGCAACATTGATAATTATGCAGAATGAATATGAGAGATAATACTAAGCCCTGACTTTTCAAAAGACTACTACTTAACGATAATAACTAAGCCAAAGGCCTAATGTGCTTACATTGTGTACTGATTCAATTGTTAAATGTATTTGCCTCTTCATAGACTACTTAAGTGATAAGAAAACCTGGGATTGAACTAACTCAAGTGGACTATTATGGTTTTTAATATTATAAAATTATGCGCAGTCAGAATTAAGTGATAGCGATAAGTTATGGATATGTTTAACTGTCGCGTGCTCTAACCATCTGGCTAAAGCTTTACTGCCTTCCGAACTATGTTACTACAGACCTACTCGTATCTACATAATTTAAAGTTTCTTTTCCGCCATCTTTGCTCCCGGTCAACAACCAAATGGGTGCCTAAAGCCGATGTACTGATAGCTTTATTTGACTTTCTTTAAGTGTATTTAAATACATTACAATGTTGATTTAAATAAAAAAATTATTTCTACGTTTTATAACATGCTCAAGATACGTTTATAATATGAGAACACCATTTCAGTTCTCAGCCGTAATGACGCGTTTATGATTGTACAAGTACATCTGTAATATTTAAAGTTTCATAAATAAGCTAAAATATAAAATAAAATATAATTTTCGTTAATACAGTAGATAGTAAAATAAGAGACGAATAATTTACAAACATTAAAATCACATACAAAGTACACTACTACTGTCATTGCATGGATCGGTAGTTCCGAAGGACGTAATAGTGCACGCGACATTAAATCCTAAAATTAACAATTTAAGTGCCACAATCATCTGTACATTCACTGATAAGCTTTATTCCATTACCTGTACTATTTAACGACTCTGTGATTGTTATTCGTCACACATCCAGAATAATAAACTCTTTGTACATGAAAATAAGATTTAAAATTCTCCAACGAATACGAGATCGGATACGTAACTCTTTTGTTATTGTTTAAAAAATTCTATCGGAAAACACTAAGCAATATATTTTTAAGTATAATTTGGGAAATACTACCGCATTACCAATTTCTTCTGTGAAAAAACAGAAATAAGAATAACAAAAGTAAGTAACATAAAGAAGCATGACTAAACAGTTATGCTTATAACCAAGGGAAAAGATTAACATACATACCCCACATAGGTCCGAAGCTCAGGCACACAACGGTCAATATAAGCATTATCCTCAGTCTCCTATTATTTGGTCCTTTCTTGAAAGCAATTGCCATCGTATCCTTAATGCTATTAAAGTCGAAAAACTCAACGAAAAATCCAATGCAGCCCGTCCGCTTTTTCTAAAAGGGAAACAACAGATTAGAATGTCACGTTCAATAAAAATGAAAATGTAAGCGAAAGTGTTTTACCAACCTTTTCCTTGTCCTCCAGCCACGTATGGTCGCGAATAACGAAAAATACGTAGCCGAAATTTATTAGCTGAAACGCCGCTGATATTGCGAAAACACCGTAGTAGCCCATATATCGCAACAATACGCCACTTAAGCCCATCCCAATGGGAAACCCAACTGTCATGCACAAACTCAATATTCCCAAACGAAACGTCCTCGTCTCCTTCGACGTTATGTCTCCCAAGTAACTAAAAGTCCCTAGGAACATCGTGTACCAACCGCCCGTGAGAGCCGGGAACACGACCTCCATAAACACTGTCAACTCCACCGGGACCTCGAAGAAGAAATACGTGTTTATCATATTTAGGACACACGTCATGAACTCCCCAAAGATCGGCATTAACATACATATTTTCCTTTTTCCCGTTTTGTCGCTCCACGCTCCAATGAACAACATAAGCAAAGTCGGGACTGCGGTGTGAACCACACTTTTCCAAGCTTGCACGGAAGCTATTAGCGTTTGAACCTCGTCCTCCTCGAATGAATGATTAGCCCGCTTCCTGAGTCGCAAATCCGTACATACATCATCCGTAAATCCCAGGTTGACCCGGCAAGCCTTGTCCAAGTTCAGATTCTGGGTCGCCAACATTGCAAGCACGCTCGGCATCACGAACATCGCTAACACCGGCTCCACAGTAATATTTGACTTCACATATCTCAATTTCTCTAGAAAGGTCATGTCCTTTAAATTATTATTTATTGCCGCCTTCGGAGGCACCTCCTCGGTTGTTTCGTCGGGTTTCTTTGCTTGATCTTTCTCCATTTTGGCACGAATGGTATTGCCTCTCGTTTATATTAATGTATTATTGTTTAAAATTCTATTGAGAAGCCAAAGTAAATGTTACGGGACCATTCTAGAAGTTCAATATCGGCAAGAGCAGAGAAATCCGCCGCCGCAGACCGCCAGCTCAGTTGAGCAAGCGTCGATTTTAAATTCTTTTAATATTCAATCACATTGTTGTCGGTGAAAGCACACTCAGAACGAAGATACACGACCAGTTGGGTATTGATTCCGCCGAAGCCGGCTCCCAGCTATCGTTCTATTGTTCGACAATGTAAGCAAATACCCTTATGTTGTCATATCAGTCTTAATGCATCCACAAACAAACGCGGCGAATTGAAAATAAACTAAACCGATATTAAATTCAGACAATCATAATCGGAAGTAGTAATTCAAAACATTGGCACCGACCGTTTCACTTGACGCACAAAAAAGGGTTTGAACTAAATAATAGAATCGACGCTTAAGATTTTTATTAGCACTTTTATAAACAAAACACTTTACGCTATTTCTTAACACTCACTTAAATAAAGTTTGGATATATTTTGAAGACACTAAATATCTTTGGTCGCGTCAACCTCTTCGCCTTGTTTGTTGTCGTCGCGTTGCTCGAAATACATCCACCTGCGAACGAATGGTGATCTTTAGTCACATAATATGCACACGTCCTCTCACCACACAGTTAAAGAGGTGACTCTGTGAGCACATCAATTGAATGGCTGATAATATGGCACTACTCGACCGTACTGTGGTCGGATAGCCAAATTAGCGGAACATCACTACAACCGGTTAAGTGTTAAACTTTGTATGTAAATTGTAGATTCTCTAGATACTTGTACAATAAATTACTACTTTCTTTTCCAACTTTCGCTTTGCCCCACAACGAAAAGTTGTAGGAATAATTTAGAGTATTTTCAAGGACGTTGCGTGAGGAAAACCAAACAGGGAAATACCAAACCCATACTTATCGATGTCAAAACTTTTTTTTTGTTTTCAAAGGTTTTAAAAAGAGGTCTATAAAGTAAGTATATAAAGTAAGTAAGTATAATCCTAAATATAGGATTATCCAACAATAATTCATCTTTAAACTCACATTAACCGTGCTATCTTCTTTAAAGTTAATGTAGGAATTTTTAATGGCATTTCTTGCAACTGTCTGTCTTTTCTGTCTGGCCTAACTTGCCTACCACCTAAATTTTTTTAACGTGTAAATCAAATTCCTTGTTAGAAGGAACTCTAAGACGAAAATATACTATAATGTTATTTCTAAACTTAAAAATATTACGCAGTTTTTCGTAAGGAAATCTAAATGTAGAGTACTTAAAATGTTTTTTGACCTGTTAAAACGTGCATTTTGCATGTTACTTAGACCTTAACCTTTTGTCGCAAGGTTTTTCCGCGATTTCGTTTTGTAACTATAAATAAACGCATCATTGACACAGAGACGAAAGGACATTATAAGACAAAAAATCTGCTTGTAAAAAACAGTGTAAGGCCAAGCGCACACTGGTGACTGGTCGCAGTGACGTTTTGTACAGTCAGTTATCTCGAATCCGAGCAAGTTCACTGGTAAGGTATCTATACAATATGCTTCAATAAAAAAAAATTTAATAACGTATTTCTAACATTATGATATTATTTAATATTGACTGGGTTCTTTACCTAAAATAGGCAATGCTTTGAGAATCTGTTTGCACGCGGTAGATTCCATGTCTAACGGGTTCCGGGTGGCAATGTAATGTTTACATTAAGTATCGAATATTAAACAGTATTTCCACGTATCACTTATCCAAATATTTTCTTTATTTGACCTTCATATTAGAATCTCTCGTATTGTACTTCAATTATCTACAAGTTGATGAAATGTTTTTGACTAGCTAATACGTTATGTAGCTGTTAAGTTGCAGGGCATACTCCCTGAGTTAATTTCCCATTAACAAATAGGTAGTTATTTTGACTTCTTTTGTCTCGTTCTTGTTGATGGCGTATAATGAAACCAACCAATCAAGCACAAACTAATTAGCTTTTTAAAGAGCAAAAGTAATCGAAATAAAATTATACAAATAGATTTATAATAAATTAAAATATTAAATTAGCTGTACCGTTTAACGACACAGAAAAAAAAGGAATGGGTATAGTGCATGAAATAACATTTTGTCCACATCATAATAACGTGTCGAAATTTCCAACGTTTACAGAATGAAACAAATACCTACAAATTAACCGCAAAAATACAAGATTGCTAATAATAACTTAAATAGTGTAGGAAAATCCACACGTAGATAATACCCAAATAAATGTACTTGTTGATAAAAAACAAACACGACAAAAAGACCGACACCTATTTGTGAACTTCACATGAGTTTGAAGAATTTTATGGAGAACTGTAAGGTGTGGTATTCCTGCATAGTTATAGCTAATGACATGAAGTTGCTTAAAACGCACATAACTTGCATATAAAAGTCATTTCTTCATGTAAAAGGCCCATTTTCTTAACCACTTTTCTATTAGCGCTAGTAATAATTTATAATAAGCAAATACAATTTAAAAATCTAAAATATAATTTGGAGATCACCGAATTTTGAATTAGGTAAAATTGTCTTTAAAATCATTTAAATTCTAATTAGTATAATTACTTAATTAGCACTTAGATAAGTATAGCACTTAATGTACTATTTGTCCTAATTGCAATATATTGTACTCGTCAATACTCATACGTCAAACTCGAGGGGCTTACCAGCAGCCACTGAAGAGTTCCACCAGCTCCCTCTATTCTTCTTCATCAGATCATCTGTGACACACCAATATTTTGTTGCCATTGGTAGTACCGTTTACGCCGTATTCGATGACTTCCGATTCCGATACAGGTGAAGCTAATATAAGTGCGTTACAAAGTAATAAGGAATTTACAAAGTAAGCGTAATGCGTAGCAGACTATTGTTTGCCGTCAAGTAATCCAGAGGATAAGCTTACGGTTACCAATGTTATCACGATCCAGATTAGTCAAAGATCTTATCTGATATCTTCCTTAGGAACAATCCTCGGCGATGAAATAAGAATGGACTTTAAATGCAGGTAACTGAACTGGATATGCTGTGAAGCATTAGGACTGTCCTTTTTGATGACAAATTTTAGGTTTATGCAAAAATGTTCAATAAATTGTCAGATATCTGAGCCCGTTAAAATATTCTTTGATACATACTTTGGGCTATCTTTTGGGCCGGTAATAACTGTCAAATATATATGTATAATCTATTACCTACCTACTTTCCATCTATACATCAGCTATATAAATTAAGCAAGTCAGTAAGTTAGATGTCAACAGTGATAAATCTAGTGGTTGAATGTCGGCCTATCGGTTAGGTTCTCACAATTCAAATACTTACCTATTTTTATTCATTACTGGTGGTAAATGCCCACGACTTCTAGACGGCGTGCAATTTTATTCGTCAAAATCATAAAACTGTTCAAAAACATTATAGAGGCGTAATTGAAATTACTTTTGATATTTCGCCGTGAAACATTTTAAAACTGATTAATGTATAGTGTTAAAATTGTAATTATGTTCTGAGGCTGACGTGACTTCATTCACGCTTCGGGTGTTTTAAAATTTATAGCTCAGAATTGTTATTAAAATCGCCGCAAGTGGTGTGTAAACTGGTCCACTGTGGCTCATTCGCTGAATGAAAAGTTGGTGGTTGGCATTTAATTTTATTATAATCGCTATTATTATTACCTATTATTTGTAAACATTAACATAATTTTAGAAATAACATTGTGTGATTATTATTTTATTTATTTACTTAACAAATTTGTTCAATATTAAACTGTTTCTAACAATAAAAATTATAAATATATAAAAAATAAAAAATAGATAAAAATAGGTAAAATGGTTAAAAGTACAAGTACACTTTAAAAAGTTACTGTTTGTAGCCAACTTCAACTTACCCAAAAATAGCAACAGCTGGCACCGTCATGGCAGCACCCAGCAGGAACACAGCACCAGGAAGGACGTTCAGGGTTGCCATGTACACCCTCGAGTACAGAGGCCCGTACACCAGCGGCATCATCGCCTCCGCCAGCCCGAACAGAGAGTTCACTTTACCTGCACACATCGAAACAGAAGATAAAATAGAGATTTTATAAGAATTCCAAATAACACGCCTCCCTATTAGCTAAACTTTGCCCCCGTTTTTCATTCCCTTAGGGGTAGAATTTCGGAAAATTCTTTTCAATTAGATACAAAGAACAGACCCTCCAAGTTTTAGGTTTCTACGATCAGCGATTTAGGATGTGCGTTGATCGTCTGTCAGTCAATTTTATATATTTATATTAGTCCTCATGAGTAAGTAGCTAATCCACGTACGATCTGAAATAGGATTTCTAAACTATTTTAGCTTTAACAGTGACCTCGTGTCAAGTGGCCAGCATGCTTGCCTGATAATTGAGATTAAAAATACATATACCTAATTAATATTCGTTACAAACAACAAGGACTGGATAACTCACTAGCCATTGGAATACGGAAACAATTTTTATACGGTGTAAACAAAATAAAGATATGTACTAAAATAAGTAGTGTTGGGTTTATCGCCAGATAGACAAAACGTGCCCATAATGTGCCCATAAGCGTCAAAACACATACTAATGTGAATGCACTTACAATCGTGACACACTTTCGATACCCATATAGGTATATCTTTAACTCTACATATTTATACTGTGGCCATACTCATTACTCAGTACTTAGCTATCCTGTTTAGAGGTTGCTCGACTAGTGAAAATGCGTTAAACACGCTACATACACGTTACGAGTACATACAAATATGGAGTCTTGTTCCAACGCTTTTCTACATTATAACCTATGATTATCTACATATATGTTTAACCAACTACATTTTGTTACAGTTCTATTTATTAATTTATTTCATAATTGAAATAATTTTATTGAGTTATATTATTATTATTGCAAAATAAGTAAACTATAAAATATGTTTGTTAAATTAAGAGAGAGAGAAAACATAGTAAATAACGCTTCACACTCACAGCCGCACGCCGCACATTAGGATTCCCTGTGTCGTGGATGTCACGAACACACACAAAGACAACTACAAAAACACCCAGACCGGAAACAGAAATGGAAAATGCATCATTTAAATTTCTTTTGCCCCACTGGGAATCGAACCCAGGAACCTACAAACGGTGGACCGGCATGGTAACCACTACAGCAATCGAGTAGTCATAATTTCCTGTAATAATACCTACAATTATTACCAGGAATCATAGCAAAAAATTAAACAGTGACATTAAAAATATACAAGGTCATAACAACGTCATTGGCGATTCTATAATAATTTTGTGGTTGTAAACAAAATTAACTTAGTATGCAAAATGGGTAAGTACATTTTTATTTTCTATTACAATAGCAGAATAAATCACGTGGTTGTAAGTTAACCGCAAAACGGTTGACGTCAAGGTGACGTTTATTGAAAATAAAATAGGGAAATAAAGTAGATTTTGGTAACTATGACTATTTAATTAAGTATAATTTCCAAAGATATTGGAAAAATCATTTTTTACACCAAAATTTTAAACAAAATGGCCTCTAATTAAAAAAAAAAAATTTTTTCTGGAAATTTCCTCCTTCATATCGACCATTTTTGGCAGAGTTGTTTGCCATTGTTTGACCAGAGTTATGACGAAAAACTTAATGCCAAATTAAATGCTTAATTTGTTAACAAATTTTGATTTTTTTTGCGAGCTGAAAAATCCTTCGAATACATTTTTCTAGACATCATTCCGAATCCAATAAACTATCGTTCATATTTTTACGAGTTTTATCTCCATTTAATACCTTTTTAAGCTCGTTGATTAGCATGAGTGTGAAGCGTTAGTTATTTATTTACGTGAACACTGATAGGATTTAAGCTATAGGTATCTTCTCTTACCCAGTTCCTCACTTGTGACCAATTTGGACGCTATCGAGCGCATCGCGATAAATGACGTCCCGTTGAAAATTTCTACTAGTGGTGCTGAAATAAAGTAAACGTTATTAAATATATAATTTTCATACATTTTCAAATGGTGTAAATAATAGGGCATACACATCACCGTTAGTTACTTTTTGTGGAGCAACGTTTCCAAGTGTTAGTGGGCAACATCCGCTAACGAAAAAAGAGTACCAAGCGTAACAAGCAGTCGAAAAAGTTGAAGAAAGTTACCTAATGTTATTGTGTCATATTCTGTTGCTCCACATAAAGTAACCGCGGTGTGTATGCACCATAAAACACAATTTAAGATTTGAATCGATGATGTATTTTCCTCCGCTATCTACATTATCTCGCCATCTTTCTAGTAGGCTTTTAATTTCATTGTTGTAAAATGAATACCGCGAATTCCATACACGAACTTTATACCTGACCTATATGTGCAATAAAGTGATTTTCGTCGTATAATTTAATTTCTATACAAACCAATGTAAATTTCCGTTGTGGTGGTAGCAAATGCGAATATGAAGGACGCGAGAATTTTACTGGTGCACGAGATGATCCCGACTACCGTGTCATCCAGCTTCATTAAGTCACTGAAGATGCTTATGGAGAACAGCGTTCCTGGTGACAAGAGGTATTAAGAGTTATTTAGAGGGAGAAATTGTTCTTTTTGTATTATAGAAGCAGGGCATGAATGTGCAAGATGATGACATCGTTATGATAAATTTAAATGTTTATGTACACTGTACACATTTTTGAAGTACACATAGCCCTGCTTCCGTGCTTCTGGAGGGCCTCGGTCCCGTCGGTACCAGCTGTTATCGATAGATAATAGTCGTTAAACCCGGTCGAAGGCCCTTTAAGCGCTTTGACAACATCCGACACGGGTTACTAACTTCTAACCCGTATCTCCACCAATCCTCTTCCCTGTTTTTTATCTTACCAAAAAACCAACATAGGACCATGAACAAAAATGGAAAATACTCATATAGTCTTAGAATAACTTTTGTATGTAGTTGTATGAAAGATAGAATACCCTCATCAATCTCCACGACAGGTCATACGTCGTACCTATATTGTTGTCCTGAATAAATAACGTGAACTTTTATTTCAATAAACACCGTATAAGGATCAGAATACATTGTAATACGAGTAAATGGTGATAATACTTATCTATGTAGAATTTCTAATTCTGTCCTATGACTGCATGCAAATAAAATAAATCCCTAGACTTCTATACTAATCTACATCTATACTAGTATTATAAAGAGGTAAAGTTTGTATGTTTGTAAACTTGTGAATTTGGATGTAGCTGATAATCATACAAAAAAAACATGCCAACAAATGTATTGCTAATTTTGGGAACAAAGAAAGTCTACACTATAGGTTACCTCTACGTATCTAAAAACATTTTTTCTTAATCACAATAAATGGCACAACAGGTCAAATGAGATAGGTAAGTATTAATAAGCTGTCAAATTGCGACTCCTTACATTTTGTATGACCAATATGACGTCATATGACGTCACAATTTCAGGAGTTTATTAAACAATGAAAATAGCATTAATTAAACTTTTAGACATTTTTTATTGTTCACTTTTCCACAAATATCCTTTTAGAATTAATTGTGAGTAGTGTCAAATACGCCATTGTTTTAAAATAGTGGTGAAGAGGTACCTATGACATAAGTCATGCACGTCAGTGAGATACTCACCTACTAAATTGGTAATGATGCTGTAAGTGCAAAACATACTGAATTGCACCTC
>DWAV01003032.1:0-10261 GCA_018231305.1 Noctuana lactifera | reverse complement strand
CTCTGTGTTAGGTCTCGTTTCATACATGAGAACATTTTCCGACTGAGACGACAATACTTCAAGACAAATTAGGAATTTAATTTTATCTGTATGTGACATTTCAATTTCTCATAAAGAAGTAACAAAAATCTGTGCCATATATTATTAACACGAGAAAATCCCGTAGTCATCATTTTTACATAAACAATATGAAATAAACAGCCCATTTCAACAATGGAAATGTTTGTATAATTGGCTTAGAAAATTAAATGTTAATTATACGCATATTAACATGATGTTTTCATATTTCGTTGGAAAATTTTCGTCATTTTATGAAACAATTTCGTGAACATACCCTATATGGATCAAATACAAATTTAAATTCGATCAATCGTTACGTATAACAATAGGTATTATTATTTATAACTGTTCAATTCGTTTACCAGTGAAAGAACTTTATGTCATAATTTCTATGCAAAAAACACGTGTAAAGAGGAAAAAAAAAACAATTTAACTCAATGATCTTCGGAATTATCGGAGCGAATAAATTCCAATTTGTGAACTGAACTATCGGCATTACAGATTCGCACGGCCTTCACGCGGCTTCATAAAAACAATAACACAATTACGGTTTACAATTTCAAGCATATTATTTTTGTCTTCTGACTTGTCTGGAACAATATTTCCAAGTAATCGCTTTTGGATACACATTAAAACCATACCGATGTTATTACAATAACAGAACAGCAATAAAATAATTCTTTGTCTACCTACAATGGAAATGGTTTCATTGGTGTGTTGGATTTTGATATCGTTCTATTAAATCAAAGCCTTCAATTTATAATTTCGTTGAATGGACTGTTGAACAATACAGAAAACATAAGCTATAAGCTAATAATTCATCTTACCTATATAATACTTATTTTCGGCGTCTGCTCTGTTCATCATTTCTAGTAACTTGACTTCTATTTGTGCCTGGTTTAGGAAGGGTTTCTTATTCTTAATTATTTTTATCGCTACTTGACACTGCTCCTCGTGGTCGTACGCTTTCACAACCTGAAACACATTCATAAGGCGCTACATTCACATGCTAGTATGCATAAATAAATTGTCCTAAATAGCACTGCAGTCCTATTCTAGAACAAAGGTCACTCACTATTATATTGCTGAAGACTAAGTTAGAACGCCCAGAGCGTATTTCCAACCACAGAAATAGCTAGTAGTACTCCGCAGCCGCTAAACCCTAAATAGAATCTACCACTTTGGAAGCACATGTTTGCTCTAATCTTAGCCTACACTCTGCAAAATCTGCACAAAAATGATTCAGTGAATACGTACTCAAACTTTTACTCGTCAGGTCTGTTTAGATGTGGCTACAATTTGACTGCAAATTATAGTCAAAATACAAAAACTTTATAAAATTCATCCGAGGGTGCTCATTCAACACTTACTCAAATGAGGTAACAATATTGGTTTTTCGGAAGAACAACGATTAAAATTTGAGACGATAATTTTTGTCTAAACTATACACGATCTTAGGTAGAAGATGGAGAGAAGATATGGAGTATACAAGCTGCAGAGACCACCAGTTAATGTAGCGAACTATCACTGAACTTCGAAAATAAGCAATGCAATTCTTCCTTACCTGACCAAAGGATCCTTTCCCGATCGGCGACGAGATCTCGTACCGGTCAAGAAACTTCTCCCCCTGCTTGATGATGTAGTCATGGTTATCATCATCGTACCCGTCATTGTATAATTTTCTCTCTTTCTTATGTGAACCATCGTCACCCAGGTACTGTTGCGCTCTCCGTTTTTTCTTAGCATAATATACCTGAAACAAGAGAAGATCATTATATTGTTTATCTACATGTATAATATATACTTAAACAGGAAAAAGATCCCATCTTAGATAGTACGCAGATTCTGCTATTCATGACATGACTGAGCCTGACAAACACCAAGACCGGAAATAGAAATCTAAATTCATCATTTAAACTTCTGCCCAGCCGGGAATCGAAGACCCTACGAATGGCAGACTGCCATGGTAAGGACTACACCACACGGGTGGTCAAAACGATACAGCTCAACGGTAACGATTGCGAAGACAGTGTAGTTATTAGCTAAGTACGACGCTATAGGTATTGTAATAATCGATGAATCCGTCTATTTATATAGGTACCCTGTGTTTCTTTATTGTTGATTTATTGTTGCCCAGTTTTTATTTATAATAATAGACGTTTATTTATAAATTTATTTTGATACTACGATACTAATAGATACGACACATTTGATCGAGAGTCACATATTATGACTTTTCTGACATTTTAAATTTCCATCGACAAGGTAGGTAAGTACAAGCATAGATTTAAATCTATGGTTACAAGTACACTATAGTTTCGTAGAGATCAGTGATTAGATTAGTATTACTATGTACCTACATATATACGTGCGAGTAAGAGATTCACGCAAAAAAGCAATTCCTTTTGTTCGTTGTGATCGATCACACATTTGTGTTTTTATTAAATAGTCTAATAAATGTCAACAAAAAAAAACCATCAAAAAGTTGAAAGCCACATAATACATGTATGTGGGGCGGCGGCGCGGCGGCTACAATAAAAGGCCCATCGCATGCGTTATAGGAAATGACGAGTCGAGGAGCGCGGGAATTCGGCTGACGGACGTTGACCTAAATATGCGGTTGACATTGATCGACGGCGCTCGCGATACGCTCATATAAAACATTCGTACCTACTGAACGCATGGATTTGGGACTAGGCAGTTCATTGCTACCGGTTTTTTATGCGCCTCCGCCTTCGTCCAGACTCGTCTAGATAATTATGACTCATTTTATTCACGTCTCTCGCGTGTAATTAAGTGTGGCTAGTGTGAATGTCCCGTGACACGTTATTTGATCAATAAAGCGCGAGATGAACAGAACACACCTACATACGTTATTAGATGTTTGTTTATTATGTTGTGAAATCGTTCATTCGGCTCGCTTTATGCGAGGGATGCCGACATCGACACGCCGCATAACCGTCAAACACATGATCGATGCGTCAGAGATGCGTCACATGACCTACAATATCTGGCATTCAGAGCCCCCGGTTACGTAACTTACATAGCGGGGCAATAATATTGGCGACTGCATAGCATTCGTAGCGTGTCGGAAGTGTCGCATATCGACGCGGCCAAACGATAACCCAAATTTCAGTCTGCGACCTACATACCTAATAATGAGTATTATTTTACAGTCGACCGGGCAGTCCCGACAACCGGCGCAGCTTTGTTACAGGGCAACATTAACGACTGTTGGTAACTGTTGCTAAGTGACTTGTCGGGAAAAAATCGTACGGAAATATCGAGACAGATTCCATATATTTCTAAGCTTAATGTTAGACCGAAGGGGTGGTTTTGAGGGGGGATCATTTCCGTATTAGTTAAGGTCAGTGTTGTGTATGTCGGTGACGGGTCAGTGGCGGGTCGCTGCTAGGCAAGCAGGGCGGTCAGGGCCGTGAATCGGCCGCATCATCAATTAGCGGATGCTGGAGAGCCTGTGGAGGCCCGATGGCTAACGGGGCAGGCCAGTGACCGCGGCACGTGGCGAGATGAGCGCGTCGGGCCGGGGTGAGACGGCGCGCGGCGGCTGTCATTGATTTTCCCCGTTTCCCCCTCCCCGAGCCTGGCTCCCGCGCCGCCGCGTCTCACCCACTTCCAGCGCCCGATAACGAGGTTAACGGGCGACGTGAGCGTCTCCTAAACTTTAATTATACCCGTACACCCGTCGTGCATGTTTAACCCGGCCTCTATTCAGCGTTTTGTTTGCAGCGCACCTGATAGCGAGATGTGATCCACTATTCGGTAGTCGGTTAACTATTTAATAAACGAGATAGGAGCGCGAAGAGCGCAACTTGCTCGGCCGCCTTCTGCAGTCGGTTGTCGCCACGTTCGGGTTCAATTCAAATCTGCTAACTATATCTCGACTCGACGACGTAAGCGCGCCACTACGAAAACTTCGTGAATTTATTATAAACACTCGCTATTGAGCTCGCACGCTCTTCATCTCATGAGTTCGAGCAACAAAAGCAAATTCATTGGAACACATGTATGCAGCTTGGCTTAGTGAATAACTTTGTATTGAATGAAATAAAGCTTCTATTATTTAATATTGTGTTCTAAAGATTTAAAATAAACTTGTTGCAATCTCTGTGTAATATCTGGCGACGACGGCGCTAAAAACTAAGAGATTATAATGAGTTTCCTTTCTCACGACAACCAAGACTAAATAAGACGCTTTGATGTCAATTGTTTGTAGCGGTTAATCGATTAAATTATCTTTGAAATAGTGTTAATTAGACATGAAATAGTTTATTTGGCTATCTTGATAGGTATCTACAAATCAGTATTTCCCTGTATTTGATTGAGCTGAAATATAAGTTTGGACTCGTCTTGACAATGACACTTATCCTACATGATATCCAGCGTCTGATGATGGAGCCGGAAGGTGGCTACAGCAACTTTTTAATTGTCGGAAACTCATCGCGAGTTTGGGCTCTTTCCATTTTTTAGATAGAGTTTTTAGAGATTAAGTATAGATTTAGAGTTGTAGAGACCATAAAGTTTTTTTTAAATTAATTAATTTATATCCACTAATATGTTTTAACACGTTCCCTGTCCACGAACAAGACATAGTAGTTAAAAACTCACAACGTTCACATTTGATTCATGGGTCGCGGAAAGGGTTAAAACTGAAGTTTTGGTATACCTACCTACTGACGTTACGAAATGACCAGAGATCATCAATGCATAAAAACTTAAAAGCCATCTGATGGTTGTGGGCCAGACCCTTCGGTTTATCTTACTGGTAAGACCAGTTTTCATTGTACGATGATGAAATTATAATGTAATAAGATTCTGTATGTAACTCAAGAGACAATTAGGAAGAACTGGATACTGGACGCAAGTCTCGTACTACCTAAGATGGCTATGGCCTTAATCCCTACACACTTATAAAACGCAATCTAATCTCATCTATTGTAAAGCACCAGCCTGTCTTTCGCCTATTATATAAAATCTGAGTTCGTTCATTTTGTTCGCAATTGATTAATCGAGCCACCTTTCGAATTCCGGTTTTCGTTAACGGGGTGAACAGTATTAAAGGTATTGAAAACTTGAAACCATCTTGCTGAAATAAGTTGTTTTCGCAATTTAATTGATGATCTTCGTGTAGCCATTGTTGAAATCTATACTTCTATACTAATATTATAAAGAGGGAAGTTTTGATTATATGTTTGTTTATATTGAATAGGCTCCGAAACTACTGGACCGGTTTGTAAAATTATTTTTCCATATGATAGGGATATTCATGAGGAAGGTTATAGGCTATCGAGCATTACGCTACTATTCTTAACGCGGGTAAAACCGCGTGGCACAGCTAGTACTCAATAAAAGAGACGGTGAATAGAAAATGGCATGAGAAATATTATTACGTCAGATTTACACGATGCGAGCTGAACCGTTCCAATCTACGATTGATACGGCGAATGTCATTCTTGTTGCATATGAAATGAGTCACACGCAAAATGTTTACATAAAATATTATGAATAAGCAATTGCGATCACGTACGATATAGGTACTATCTTCATTGAAATATCGGTCAAATGACGCGTCACTTTCAGTAAAAGCATTGGTGCCCTGGTTGGGGTATCAATAAAGATTAAACGTGATGTAGACACACACACTTAAACAAAAATATGTTAAATAACTGTACATTAGGCTGGCGGTCTTCCGGCTTAAAATAGTGATCCCGTCCAGACAACCTTTAACTACATGAACCTTTAACTACATGCGTAAGTGAATAAAATTGCTAAGAGAAATAAGGCAGGGATGCAGGGATGCACAAGACCTTCAAATATAATGTAAACAATTTGAAGCAGACAAATATTTAGTTGGTAATGACTTAAAAACGTAACAAATTTCGAATTTTGATAATTTTTTTATAGTTTATGTATAACAAACTGTGGTCACAGCAACCGATGAACACCCACGTCTAATCTCTAACAGGAGAGAAGTCCTTTTTGAGGTCATACGTATGAGGCCTTGCTACTTATGACAATTGAAATGGTCGCCTCAAATAACGTATCTCCTGCCTCCATGCACCCTTCCCAACCGAAACACAACAACTTGCAACAAGACTTGCTTCAGAACTGCTATTACCCCCAATATCAGTTCTACCACCTTTCATTGGGTGACTACTAGTGCCAATATTACAACCGTTGTTAAGTAGGTAATTTTTAAATATTTTTTTTATAAGCCCAGCTGACAGACAGACGGGCCACGTAATATTAAGTGGTCACAATACAAAATTACCTATATATTCAATTAAACACATTATACTTGCGAATGTAGCGAATATAGAGCCAAACTAACAAGACACAGTCTTACAGAGTAATGAAAGCCGTCTTGAGAAACACTGCCTACTGCGAAGCCTAGGGCTTAGTTGTTTCCAATAACTTGCACCACAATGTACGGCGCGGCGCGGGAAATTTGGCTCATTTGATAGTTCGGTACTTTATGTAACTTACTAGATACCGACGTGCCACGTTATGAAGTATGAGAATATTCTCTATCACCTTACACAGACTACTGTAGGTATAATTCCAGACATACTTCACCGATTTCAAATGCTCAGGAAACATCATACCCATAAGTGTCACATCATATAAGACGCTATTTAGATCGTAAAAATGATTTTTGTTACCCAATTTAAAAAACTTCCTTGTTTTTGGTATATTAAACGGCTGTTAATCAGTTTTTAGGATACAGCGGAAACAAGTAATTCAATAATGCAAGCCACGTATCATTTCTGTATTTGAAGATAATACCGAATTAGTTTCAAATATAAAGGGATCCAATTGGTAAAACAAACAAGAGTCATTTATTAAAATGTATACATGAAGGAAGGAAATTCAAATGAAGTATGTAAAGCATGTACGCCTTCCAGCGTCCATCGCGTTCCCTGCAACAAATCACTGCTCTTAGAGCAACTATCCACACCGCACTCCGGCGGCGGTGCGGCGCGAATCAGAGCGCGGTCCATCGCAGCGGAATCCCCAAAAAGCAAATACGAGTGCATGCTAATTAACTTATCATAGGCCTGCCGACGTCGCGGCGGCGAGGCGATACGTCGGGCGTCCCCGTCGTAGCGCAACAGACGCACGCCGTAGCTCCGTAGCATCAATTAAAGCGGCGGAACTGCGCAAGTTTACATCATTAACACCGTAAAAAGACAGTTATTGCGAGAAAATTTGCGCAATCAATTAGGAGTTTTAAGAGGGGTCGGGGGTGGATGCGTGCAGAGTGCAGCGGCGGCGGCGTCGAGCGGGCGGGCGGGAGGCCGGCGCGCGCATCTGTGTGCATTCGGCATATTTACCCCGATAGTGGGCGGGCGGGTTCACTGACCCGACCCAATGCAAGGCCCGCGTACGTAGGCCGCGACGCACACGCCGGGGCCCGTTTCATTAGTGCCACCGCACCGCACACCGATGCAAAAAGCTAACACTGTGCGTCAAGTGGGCACGCACGCTTTTTTTTTAATCATCCGCTGGATGCAAGCGGAATTCCATTTTTGATTCATAGGGAAATGTGGCGTTAAGAGGACAGATATAGCCGCGATACAAGAGCGATCGTGTCAATCAATCTATGAGCCACAGTTTTTAATCTAGTATTGTTACCATTATTGTCCATAAAACAATTATATGAAAAAAATTAACATCAGTATCTTTTACTGAAAATAAATGAAAACGTAGGTACATTTCACTTTGTACTACCAACTAATAATTACAACAACAAGTTATCGTACAAAGTAGACATGGCATGGTATGGTATGGATTTATGGCAAAACGTTACAAGCAGATAGGGAACTTGACGTATCAAGATATCAGAAGATATGTTCTATTGGCACTATCATTGCATAAACACTTAAATAGAACCATATCACAGAGACCATACGCGAAACATATAATTATAACACAAACATTCATAAATCCAGGGATTGAGACAGGCAGACACATTCACGGATGTAAACTATAAAGCAAGGTATACTTAATAAGTATGCAAAACCCCCTTGCAGTCTGCGAATGGACGCAGTGCCATAACCTACCCTAAGCGTTCCCCTCCGTGTGGTAGGTCAGGGCAGACGCTTTTGGAGGGCATTTACACAGTATCGGTTTATTTACAAATACTCATTAATGAAATGCATCCGTTTATGCATTTGTTGTTTACAAGTTAACGCCGACCTCAGTCACAAAATTTTAGTAAACAATATTCCTTAAGCGTTAAGTCTTGTTATCTCCGACTGCGTTAAATAAATATGAGATTGCCACTGACATGATAAGATATGAAAAAGCACATAATGCCAAGCGCGGACTATTATGTACCTACAGATGTAGGCTTTGATTTGCAAAAGTTGCAATACAAATCTCGCAAAGCACAATGCGGTCATTCACCCCGCATGCCAGACAATACAAACAGTTACGTACATTTTATGTTTGCTGTATTAGTAACGCAAACTAAAAATCAGACACCCTCAGTCACATAAAACTGTAATAAGCTATATATGCAACAATAGGGGAAGTCGTCCCTATAAATCACGGACTATTTTATACCTATGGCTTTTTCATACAAGTCCTAACTAACAATAAATGTCGTGAAAACTTAACCAATGTGGTTTTAGCTTCACCAATGGCTTTGAAAACAGGGATAAATATAGTGATAGATATAACTAGTGTTTTTAACAGGGTGAAAAAGTGTACAAAAATAATTACATAATTATATTAACGATGTTTAAAAAAAAAATTATATTAATTAGCAACGAAAGTAATTTGTATCCATATTTACTGAATATTTGTGTCTATGACACATTATATTATATACTTAGTCATAATTTACGCTTTCATATCAATAACAATAACGTTAAACTCTAAACAACATCAATCTATCACTGTCCTACTTCTGGGCACTATAAATATTTGTGGAAATGTCTCAGGCATGCAGATTTCCATCGTCGTACTCTAAATCTAGCAGCTAACTCCACTTTAAGATCTATTGAAATAACATTGTCTACATTTCACACGCCAATCGATAAGATTACTTACTAAATTGAAAAAAAAATCTTTAACTAATTATATGCAAGTTCAACGATTGATGAGTAATTAATATAATAATAAAAACAAGCCCACTGACAAACAACAAAATAGACATACAGTCAAGTCGACTACATAGACGGTGTAAAAAAGGACGTTAATTGAGTCATTCGTAAATAAATTTGCACAGTGTCGCAGCACCGTAACCTTATCTTCCCGAAACGGAAAAGGGTTAGAGGGTGCGGGTGAAGTCGACGGCAGAACTACTCCTTTAATGGTGAAATATGAATCGCTAATGTTCGTAGTGTTTACTAACTACTATTACAATTAGGTAAATCATGAAAAAAATTCTATATGCACCTGTAGATAGTTAAGTAAATGATAGTAATAAATTCAATGTTTTGGAGAAACGATAAACAAAAACTCATGGGTGGAAATAAATTAAAACAGTAACTGGTGTGCGTATAACTGAAATAAATTCGAAATTCAATAAATATAACTCTACATAACCCGCCTTCCGTGTATCACGCGTGTTTCGCCGCGAAACAAATCGCACGAAGACTTTACAACTAATAAATGTCGAGGTGACATACCCCAAAGATGCTTCCATTAACAAGGACTTATAAAACAGAGTAATTTACACTAAATATAGATAAAACAGAATCCCTTGAAACAATGTTTGATATTATTATTTTCAGATGAAATGATAAACAAAAACATGTGTGCAAATAAATCTGTGTGACTCCACACTGCGGAGTAAGTCAAAGATTTGCCCTCTATCTAGAAAAAGTTAATGGTAGCCCGTGCGTCGAATTAGACCGTTATTTTAATTTTAAATTTGTATATATTATTGTCTTATACACCTATGTATCTATTTTTTTGTGTCTATATATTATATATCTACCAATTTGTTTATATTTTAAATTTATTTTCATTGTGTACGTTAAATTTGTATTGTCTACGATTACTTCACCAGTCCTAGGTCTGTTAGAAAAATACTTCTATAAGAAATAAGCAGTGACGGGGTACAATATTCTTTCATACTGTGTACAGTCAAGAAATATGTGTATAAAATAATAAAATAAAGTAGAGTCCAATATGAGTTAAAGGAACCCTTATCTTTTCAAGCTCAGAA
>DWAV01003031.1:0-10261 GCA_018231305.1 Noctuana lactifera | reverse complement strand
ACAATTTGATTACATCGTGTGTGATAATTTGATTGGGCGCTCATTTGTGTCAAGCAAGCAATGATAGTGTAGTATAGAGTTATTGTCCTGGTTGGAGCTGATGTGGTATATTGGTTTAGTAATTTCTTTAAATGCTCACCTAAAGAGAATCACTCATTTGTCAGTCTTTCACAACTAAGCTACTATTGCTACGAATCTATAGCTCTGCTCTAATACGGTTGAAAACCAACTTCATATTAATTATGAGCAAATGGGCACATTAAAAAAGTTATGAAAACGGTAACGTGTGAGATATCAAATGAATGAGCGTGGTTTTTTTTTATTAAATGGTGAAATTTATGAATGTAATAAGAATATGAAACAAATTTAAGTTTTAAAGATATTTATGAAAAAATAAAATGACTATCCTTTCACTATTGATAACCTAAAAAGTAGATAACGATATCGTAATAATTTTAACTCTAATGACAGTATAGTACATAATTGTCGTTTATCAGGAAGTTATTAAAACACCTGTTGTTTCAATACTTAATGAAGAGGGAAATTTTTTAAACAAATTGTTTGTTTTGGTACGTTTGGATACAATCTAGTTCACTTTTAGCAAGACGAGTGTGTATTGAGCACAGCTGTTTATAATATTATACAATTTAAGAGTCTAAAGACTTAGTTACTTTAGACCAGGGATCGGCAACATGCGGCCCGCGGGCTTCATGCGGCCTTCGTTCCTATGTCTTATGTTCCTATGTCTTGACTTATCAATGCTTGAATGTCCCAAAAATCGGAATCTTTTTTTAATGTGCTCGTTGAATACCTATATGTAACATTTGATATTTTTTATTCTCTTTTGTTATTGCTTCTACTCGTTAATAAATTTAAATACAATGTTTTCGCATTTATAATATCAAAGATATGGGTAATAGTAACTATTATTAAAATAATTCATTAGTGCGTTTCGCGTTTCCCTTTTCATTTTATCTTACTTACATTTTACTTTATTTTGCTTCTATGTGGCTCTTGTTCGCGAAAAGATTGCCGACCGCTGCTTTAGACCGTTAATATGTACCTACATTATTCTAGCTACTATGTCGCACGGATTCGCACTGCATTTGTATGCAAATCGTGCTTTAACTGCAACGTCCTTGGTCTAATTTTAATCAATAGGATGTTATTTGCAAACATGAGAATAGGTATACATTTTTACAGCATACTGTAGGTTACTGTATTCTGTAAGCGCCGCGTAGGCAGGCCAGATTTTACCGGTTTATTTTGAATAGAAACTTTTATCCTAATTTAGCTCATATTTTAATTAAAATATTTTTGCAAGACCAAGTCGATAATCATCGCATAGGAATCCGAAGCTGTTATTACGTATCGACCAAGTGTGAAGAGGCCGAGGTGGGCGCGCGAACCAGTCCCCAAGAGCAAGGTCAGGCCGGCCTCCTTGACTCGCCAATCGGTACTTTACACTTAGTTCGCTCTTTAAAGTCCCCCTAACATTTTATTAGTTAAGTTTAAAATAGTTTTGAGAAAATTATTATGTTAATTAATAGTTAATAAATATCTATTCTGAATTTGACGCTCGAAGGCTGTTGAAATTGGAAGGGTATGATTTCATCTTGGAATTACTTAGGAAACTTATTGTATTTTTTATACTGCACTTTTCACTACACTATTATATGACTAGTTAACATCGAGGTGGTGAACAACTATCGAAGAATAAATAGGTATTCGCATTTAGCTATTTATTCTGATTGATATAGAAATATTAAGATTTATACTTTAGTACCGCTGCACGCCTACTCACATTATCCTTTCCAGTAAATTTTAAATTAAATAGGTTATATTTACGTTTGACATAATTATGTCTCCGAGTAGGCGTGTATTAAGCAATGAATATATTAATAAGGCCTTATCAACTTGAATTAACTTCAGCGGGTAATGGACTTGGAAATATCAACGAGTATCAACGATACTGGGATTTCCTGTTGCATCCTTTAAAGTCCCGTCTTGCCTCTATCAAAAATGTAGCGATCGTTTCACTAGTCTCTCGTAGTTTTAAATTTGCGATAAGTATGTTTTGAGACGTATGAGCTAAGGTATCGTAAAATTTAAAGCGAATTTTTTTGAAATATAATCAAAAAAGCATTTAAAATTCTACTTAATGTTTAATTTGCGACTTCGTCTGCTTGCGCTTCATAATTAAAAAATATTCTTCCTCATACTACCTTAATACTGACAACTCCTTCAAATGTGGTTTTCTTGACAAAATGTAGCTTATATCCTTACTAAGTATGGATTCTTAATTTTCACAAAAAAAAATTAAACTTGAAACGCTCCACGTTTGCTGCGGCCTCTGCCCATCGATACGGGATGATTAATTTCCGCTTGGAGAAGGTCGCGGGTGGAGCTCGTGACGTCACCTCCGCCTTCACACCGCTTCCGTTCGTCTCGCCATACGTGAGGCGATTACCATAATGATAAGTATTCAAATCATACCTGTTATCCTTTCGGTATTTTGATAAACGGCCGCCCTTGTTGATTTAACAGTACTATCTGCCATTTGAATATATATGAGACTGCGTAAAATGACGTGTTGAATTTAACTACAACTTCGTTTTTATTTTATGCTTTTCCAATTAATTACACGAAAAACAATGATTCAGCCGGATACTTGGATATTAGTGCGTCTGCGTAATACAATCATGTCATGGACGCTATATTATCCTAGTTAATGATAAGCTGGTTATTTAGAACAAGAACGTAGGAGCCGTGCCATTGAAATCACGCAAACCGCACAGGGCATTGCGCGTCGCCGCAGAAGACACATTATCGTTCAGCTGCGGCGCTGGGTGATACAAAACAATGACTTGTGTTCCAATTATCGAGGGCAGAATACTGAATAACGTGCACCTTTCATCGTTTGAGCGGTAATCAGAACGAATACGGTGATACAATCAGATCGGAACTGTAAAGATACTCTGACGCAGTCGTCCTAACGAGAGCAATTAAGCCTTCCCTCCATATTTTTTTTACATAATTTTCATAGAATTATTGTGATTAGAAGGGTTATATTTTCTTATTCATTTAAATCGTCTCATGATGTCATTTGTTTTTATTGCCATCGAAAATGGGGCTAACGACTAATATTGGTACACTTAATGAGTTAAATAAAATACATCAAAATTTAAATCTTATGGGGACACAACATACTAAGCTTAACAATCAGACTGGACTATTGTCGGAAGTCGGAGACCAATATCCGGTTTACCCGTACTATCATATGTATATGGCCTATGTAATTCAATTGAAATGCGCTGTACTGTTGCCACAACGAAAATAGATTAGGGAGTACATGGGTACTATTAGCTTATTATTACTATTTCTCATACCGATTACATCAAATTTAACGGGATTGAAACATCCACGCTTGCATTGAAACCATTGATTATTCTACTAAAGGGACGGCATAGGGTAGGTACGTAGGTAGGTAGTATAATATGTCTCACCTGGCAAATGTAAACAGAGCAGCTGCGTGCCAGCTCCAATCCCTGTTTTCTGTGTACTCCCCTCATTAATTTTAATGCAACGCTGCGCGTATTAGGATACTCACGTGTTATTTGAAATAGATACAAAACAATCTTGAAAAAAAATAAACAACGAACTCTATGTAGAGTTTGGCCGACTTCCATGACGATTTAAGCGAGGATAGCGGATACCGCATTACGTAACTCTCGGAAGTGTTGCAGTTATAAACACGGCTAAGATATTTGTTGTTCAATTGCGAAACCAGCGAGGTACTTAATACTTTTGTGGTAAGAAACTACCCGCAGCGATGACGTCAGTTGCATCGAATTCACTTATATTTGACCTACTAAGCGCTGCTAAGCGAGTAGTTATTGTCTCGGATATTATAGTCGGGTCGGGGCTTCTCGTGTTCGCTCGCAGCGCGGCGACTGCGTCCCGCTGCGAATGGGGATGGCGTGCCTGACCTACATCCCAGCGCAGCTCTGCAGGGATGCCTGGGCCATAGCCAACTCTACCGCTGTAAGATTTTAGTTTTGTTTCAGCACACCGAATATGCAAACTCTCTAGAGGTACCGAAGCCAAGCTTCTTGGTTTGTTTTCAATTTTTAGGTAGTGTGGGTATCATAAAAGACTTTCATTTTCTTCAGGAAACCGTTTGTAGAATTATCGTTTGCAGGCGTTTCTCCAGAATATAATATAATATGTTGTGGAGAAACGTCTACAAAAGCTGCATATAATATTATAATAATTATATTGTCTACTTACAACATAATGTCTGTTAAGTTTCTTATCGTAGGGATTTTTAAGTCAGGAACTAATATAATGAAATATATACTCGTAGCTCGCATTCTACACGATCTAACTAACGTATTGATAATAAAACGTTCTCACAACATTTGTAGGTAAATAAGTAAACTGAAGAGATGATACACTCAAAACTAGTAGTGTGTGTAGCATTTGTGGCAACATGCTCGGGGACAAAGCCGTTTGTTTTGTCACAGTAACAAAATTCCGTGTGTGATGCACTGAAAAGTACGATGGCTCAAAGCGACGTGAAAACGTTTCTGTGTATAGTGTGTCGGTACAATTGAGCAACTCGAAAGTTTTTTTTACGTAGAATCTTATTCGGCTCCCCGTTTTTGTACTATATGTTTGTATGATTATGAATCTATCACATTAAAAATTGTCGTGCGGTTTCGTTTCACTGAAGTAATTTTAAAGAAACTGTATGTAAGTATGTAACTTTATATTAAAATTAATTATTCCTTTCAATAACTATGTAATGTTGTACCAGGTGTACCTAACTTGGTTTAACGATACATAGTTAAAACTCGGTAAGAATAGATGTAATAAGCATAGCTACATACATATTTTCGGTACATTTGTAAATGTTATGTTGTTGAAATAATGTAATTGGTATAGAGCAGAGTAGAGTAAAGCCTTCATGAAATGCAAATTATGACCGGCTTCTGGAATGGTAAAGGGAATATCGATTGACGCTGACATTTGCATCCACATGTTGATTACGTATATACGTATATATGTGTTACTTTGACCACTGAGTGACATTTAAGCTCAAAGGTCGCCTAATTTATTATTATATGAGTGGAATCCGGTCAATAATAAACTTGTGCAGTTCTAGTTTCAGAATTCTTATGTGTAGCGAAACTTCAAAGGCCAAAGGGCGTGGACTGTCGTCATAAAAATAGATTTCTTTAATGTATTAACTCACCTATAGAATGTTAAATACGGTTCAGTAGCTTATACACAAATATGTATAACAATGTGGTAGGGGACTGAAAACTATTTTTAGCAGACTTCAAAAAAGGAAAGGTTCTCAATTTTTTTGTATTGTTCTCAATTTTGTTCACCGCAAACAAATAGTATGTATACCGATTTTGATGATTATTTTTATATTGGAAATGACACACATCAGTAGTAATATAAATTTGGTCATGAACGATAATGAGATCGACAAAAAAGTAACGGAACACTTCAATTCTTAAAATCTTATGAGCACATTAACAATATTATAGTCGGGAAAATCTTCTAGGTTGGGATCTATAAGTGCTGTATGCGATAGTTAACCTTGACGATGATCAATCGAACTCCTTTTACAGCTTTTAGGGTATTTTCTTCTCGTCTTCTAACTACATAGTTTTGTTTGTTATAATTTGTTCTATTATTTTGCCAAACGTTAATACAATAATATTATTATTTTCATTGGTATAATTATGGTATAATTATATATAATTATACTGAACTTAATAGTTATTATCATAAACCCATTACTCTCACACCGCTGAATAGTGGTAGTGGTTTTCTAAGAGGGTTTAGCTTATAGCTAACCATGTTGCGCGGGTTCTTAGCTGACCTTACTATACTGGTTGTTTTAATTTTTTTCGTATTGCCCCATTGGTATATCTACCGTACACTCTTCAAGTTGGCATGGTGCCAGCACCGACGACGTTTTGTTGCTTACGAAACCGTTTCATCAACATCGATGCGCCATCTTTGTCATAGAGATCATTAGCAAATACGCTAGTATTTTAAAAATTATTTTTAGAAAATGTCAGTATTTTAAAAACAAAATATTCTGTTGCTTGTATTGTTCTTCTTTAGCTAATGAAAATATTATAGTGTTTAGATAATTATGTTTAGAGCTCTTTATTATTATAAGTTACATAAACACATTATATTAATTAGCCTATACCTGCGATTTTCGCGTTTCACTTGGTCTTTAGAATCGAATCTAGAGAGAAATCAGAAATAGGTGAGTAACGAAATATTTGTTTACTGTTCGTCGCGTTGCTATGCGTCGGTAGGCAACGATGCTTGCATCACGTACAAAAAGAATTAGCTAAATTGGTTCAGCCGTTCTCGAGTTTTCCGATTATCAACACATTTATCGATACATGTTTATTTATGCATATAGAGAACGCACCATATTTTTTATACTGTTCATAGTATTTCTCTATTAAACTCTTGCACAATCGATTGCTCTTTATGAAGTTATCTATCTGCCATCATTTTTGTATAGTACTTTTTAGTTTATGTGCTGTGATAACATCAGATATGTCACCATGTGCTATAGCACATTCGACTCAAGTTGTGAATGTCCCTGGAGGTTCTCATTCCCAGCATGAATGCGGCGGCTATTTTCCCGCTGAAATGAACATAGCAGGCTTCTTTGAGTCTTTGATGCCTTTAAAGTGATGGCCGTTGTGTGCAAGATTGTGGCGCTTCTTATTTCTGGGCGAAAATATCTTGAATAGAATCCTACTTGCGCCATTCGTTTTCGCTGTAAGTATATTTCTGTCATTTTTCTAAGGTTGATTAGTAAGTTCTAAATCTTTTACAGTTATTTTATATTATCAATACATTTTTGTTATCTGTACAAATACAATCATATGAAAATACTAGCACAATTAAAATACAACCATTAGGGAGCGTAGTACAGTCGGAAGAGAATCGCTTCAATATAATGCAGCTGCCGCGCATTCGCTCTATGGCGGCGGTTAGAGCGCAACCCCTGTTTTTTTTTCATTTGCTTTATTTTCAATGCAAAAGTTGGTACTTTGTCAACTGTGCCATTCAGGGCGTTTTATTAGAAAGAAAATGGGTAAGTAGGTTCATCCTTTGTTATCTTAGTATCTAGGACTCTTAAGTATACCAACCTATTCTATCTACATAGATATAGAATAAACAGACATAATAATATAAATATGTAGTGCTAATTCAAATATGTCCCATCCAAATATATTATTAACAAAATTATTGTTGCGATATCCCCGTGCTAAAAAAAGGTTTTCACCTTATTTAAGTGTTGATTATATTATTTGTATAAAATAGTGTAAATTCAATCAAATATTTTCGGTGAAGGCGTCGAGTTAGTGCCACCTGACCTCTGCGCCCTAATTAGTCGAGTGCGATTCGTAAGACGAGAGTAACCTTGTTGAGGTTTACTTCCATAAACCATTTTCAGGATGCGGGACCAGACGAAGTGGCGCCAACCAGGGAAGGCCTATGTACATGTTATTTTTTTGGTGAGATCAGATTTACATAAGATTTCTAATCTAAGATTTACTACTACCTACCTATATTAAAATTTTTATACAGCTACGCCATGGCTATTGTTGAGCACTCTTTGTGCAATTTTTCCGGTTCGTCGCCAATCTAGTCCGGGTATTTCAGAGCCTCTTACTGACTCGTTGACTCATTTACAATCAGGTTATAGGTCAACGATTATTTTTATTTTATTATTCTGAAAAACTTTTAGTCACAGCGCACAAAAAGTTTTAATTGCAGAAACTTCAAATTTTATTATTTCTGTCCCTAAAATAACTTTCCCAGTATGTCTTAATGATGACGAATAGGAGGAAAATCAGTCGGATCTAAACCCAGTATCTATTCAGGTCTGGTAAAGAAAGTGACGTTGAATCAAAACGGAAAGTAATGAATTACGTACGCTATGGTTTGACGTCGCAAGGAGCTGTCTAGACTTCGCTAACTGTACGGAAGACCCCGGACAGTGCACTTCGCATACATACACACAGGTAACCAAAGTGCATTGTACATACTCCTTTACAATTGCCTCTTACAAACACTTTGTTTCGGTGGCAATTACTGTTTTTCTCGCATTGAATGAGTATAGTTATGTTTTTCTGTTAATTCAAGGCCAATGTGTTTTACCTTTTTTGGCTAATTATAAACGTCGTGTCTTGGTTCGAGTTCTATTATATTATGAAGGCACATCAACCCTACGCCGACGAAATGAGGGTTTTGTCGGCAGGGTTTCGGGTGGAAGATATTATAATTTCATAGATCTTATATAGCTTAAACCGGGGGCGACGACCTCTCACCCCTAGTTTTCTTAATGTTCCTGAGCCTGTCTGGGACACCCCAATGTGTATATTGGATTTTCTTGATCTGCCTGAGGGTAGGTATAGAATACACCTCTGCCATTTAAAATTTTTAGTAAATAGGCGAAGCTAATAAGAGACTACATTTACATCTCGTGGGTGACTAACTTTTAGCATTATAAAAAAGCAAATTTTTCAATTCGTAAAATCACTAGTATAAAATAACTTGATAAATAATTGGAAAAATAACTAATGGAAAACTTATCAAACAAATATCTATACACATATTACACATTGATAATCGTAAATGACTTTTTGTTGTGTGACATGAGTTGTTAATTAAGCATTTTCATTTCGATATTTCAAAGCTATTGGTGAATGTAAAGACGTGGCTTTCGTTATAAGAATAGGTCCACTTTTAATGAAGTGGAGTTTTTTTTCCGGAAGAAAAAATAGAAAACATTAGCTTTACTACTTCGGATATAAGAATTGTTTACATAGTTTTCCGAAAGTATTTCCTTGTTTAAATGTAAAGTATTGAACATAAATTATATGAATTGTATTATTTTGGCTAGCATATAAAACCAATGAAGCTATATGGTAGTAAATTTATAAATGCTAAAATATTAATATAAAAACAAGACAACAAATGTCTGCGCAGTGAGGCTCCTGTACATAGATTTTTCTGTCTGAAAAAGAGCTTATTTCACCCTTCAGCGATTGGAGGGCTCTTCGGACCGTGAATATTTATAAGGTTAAAGGAAGACGGCTTCACTATACCCGCCTAAAGCAATTTGGAACAAATTTTATAAAGACGGAGAATAAATTTTATAAGTATGATATCATGATCGTGCATAATACTACTTACCTACAGGTACAGACCTACATATACTTAAGGTGAATCCTCATCAGCTACAACAAAACTACAAGGTATTATTCAAATAAATATCTATTTTAGTCTTTATTATCGTTTTCATCCATGGTCGAGTTAAATGAATACAATAAAGTAAAACACGCAGTGATTGTATTATTTGTAATCCACCGCAAAGATTACCACGCATCAGTTTAGGAAAGTGTATCTATTATTGCGACAGAGCACCGCGACCGGCATGGCCAAGAATATTTTGGCTATGTACCTACTCGCCACTTACTCGTTACGTGCCAATGTTCCGAGATGTTCTACTTTTAATATTTAATATTATACCTATTACCTACTACTTTTATAATATACTAGCTATATTGTCCAAAAATATATTTATGGAAAAAAAAATAAGTCTCACCAAAATAGGTTTTTCGGTTGGTCCAAAGTTAATACCTAATGTTAGATTGTTAGTTTTTTTACTTTGATTAAGATAATAAAACTGACGCGTATTTTTATGTTATAGGTATTATCTTTTCAGTTGTGTTTTCAGAAATGGCTTTCCTCTATTTTACTGTGGCCTATTAATTAATTAAGTGTTAATCGCCTGGAAGTGCGCTCGTGTAGTGTGAAATATTTTCAAAAGGATATCAGACATTGAGTACCCCCCTTCACTCATCATTAAGCCTTCTTCATTCCTTTTGACATTTTCGCAGAAACATAAAAGGCACACAGTATCGGTTTATAGAATTTTTTTTATGATCAATCTAGTACATGAAAGATTAACTGTTGATTGAAATAACGAATACTTACAATACAATAAAAAAAAGTAAGAATTAACTTACAATGTAGAATTTTGGATGTACTCGAAATGAAAGAATCACTCCTATTATATTTTTGTTTAAGTGCAAATATTTACTTAGAATTAATATTTAAATGACGTTTGTATGGTTTACTAACCGATATAACACAACATATTTTTGCGCCATGTACGGGCTTAACCATATACGTGAAG
>DWAV01003030.1:0-10263 GCA_018231305.1 Noctuana lactifera | reverse complement strand
AAGTTTTTTTATTTCCCTCCGCTGCGTGGCGTTTCAGGGAACCCTGCCAACGTTTTTCGCTCCAACAATTACAATAACATTCTGTTTATTCGAGAAATAGTGCGCCTTTTACTAGAATGGTATTATTAGTCGCCATTAAAATTAATATCGAAGTAAATTCACATTTAATGGACCATTTATCATTATTGCTTATGGCATTGGATTTAACGCTTTGAAGATGTGAGATTTGTTTTGAGTTATACAAACTTCGCTTTTCAATCCATTCACTTCCTGCGAAGATTCTGTTCATAAATTTCACAGAGAGCAAGGCATAAACAAAATTAACTGAGTCCCAAGTCGGCTATTCTACCATTATGACACGGTTATGGCTTCTAAATGGTCTTGTAATGGGATTGCGTTGGAATGGCGATCAATTCGACATCTTGCAGCAAAATCAGCAAAAATTGCAGTAATGCCTAGAAGTTAATCAGTCGCTATATCAGATCGCCAGTCTAAACGAGGCACTGTAATGAGAAATATTTTCTTAACTATGCGAAACACCTTCACTCCTAACCTTGATGATATTAAAGTGCACACCACAGCACATTTCCTCGTTAATAATTCTGCAAGCGTTCTACCGGCTTAAGGTGAACATTCGAACTTTACGACTACGACACTTGACGACTTTTTGTTGTTGAAGCAAATGATCACCTGACTGTAATTGGCTGTTGAACCCTAACTTTGGATCTATAATATAATTGGTGTGTTATCCCAACACAATTATCTGACTGTTCTGAACACTCATATCACTTCTGTATTATTATCTACGGTCATTAAACGAAATAGAATTATAACTGTAGTGTTATATTTAATACTAGGTGGTGTCCGCGACTTCGACTGCGCAGGATTAGTATTTTGAGCAATTCACACAATATCTTTATAAATTGTAGCTTACCTTTAATATGTTAGTTCTGATGTATAAGCTATATTATTGTAAAGTTTCATTAAATTCCATTCAGTAATTTTTACGTGCAAGAGTAACAAACTTTCGCGTTTATAATATTAGTAGGATTTGTAAGGACCGCCGTTCCATCACAATTAAACCTACTCGTAAATTCGTAAAGAATTTTCATAATTAGATCAACTCAATAATAGTGTTAATAGAAGTGTTAATGTAACAGAATATCTAAATATCATGTTTCATGAAATCGAAAAATTTATAAAGGCGTTAGATCACATACAAGTAGATCCAAATAAAAACTTGGACCTAATATACCACACATTGTTTTATGAGATACTGAAACAGATGTGAATGACTCTGTAATAGAAATAAAGCTGACCAATTCAAAAGAGGCATAAACCGCATAAACATAAGTACATTATACAGACTTAGTAGCGTCTAAAAGACGAAAGGACACAAAGTGCATGACCCTAATACTATTCCGTAGACAATCTTGGAAATCTTCCAGCAAGCCGCACACCGTGCCTTATTTTAGACTGCATTTAACTTATAATCTACTGAAAACGCAGTCATATTTCCTTTATTATTTTGAAAGGTTTTAAACTCCTGTCACACATTTTCCGCATTGCAGGAAATTGCGGGTGTTATGTAAAGCATTTTCAATGTAACTGATGCGCCTTGAGCTTTGTTGATTATGTGTGTTGACATGCTCTTGTATCTCATTCCAAAAGACACATTATAGTATATCAATAATATCAGTAACACTTAGTATATCGGTACCAGATCTTTCAGTACCGTACCAGTTACATTTTTAACCAGTTTCCAATGTTGTCTTTACAATGAAACCTTTTACGCAGTCAATTTCGGATCGTGTACCATTGTTGGTACACGCACAACAATAAAATAACTCTTAATAGAAAAATACAAAAAGGCAACTTTATTATTTGTTACGAATTTCTTCAAGTAACCCTTTAGTACACAGTATAGAATTGTAGAAGAAGAAATGCATTTATCATTTTGCAGATTCTCTAGTGTCAAATAAACTAATGACTAATCGGGTCGTGGTCGCGTCGTTAGTCGTAATCATGTTGTATGTGATAAGTAAGCCTTTACTCAGTATCGTTATCCTTACGCCGACTTCTATCGCAGTTGCACATGCAGTTGCGTTGCTAATGACCACTGCAACACTGCTGCAACAGTTTGAAGTCATTAATAACAATGTGTGTTCAGTTGTTCACGGCCTTTTGTCACAGTAAAGTTTAAACGGCAGTGGAACTTTCTATGTACCCGTATCGGTACCAATTTATTACCGCAGAGTTTAGTCCGTTTAGTTAGTGGTACAAGTAAAATAAATAATTCTTATAGGTTTTCTCTCTTCCGTGGTATAGGGATGCTTAATTGATGTGAAATTGAAACAATTTCATTGTTTTTATTTGAATCTGAATGAAAAAATATTCCGTCAACTCAAGTTGAAATTCCGAAAGCACTAAATCTTATAGGTACGTCTTTTTTTAAATCACCTTCTTTCGCTAGTAATATTATACGAAAACTACAAAAAGGTTTTTCAAATTTTTTTTACTAATAGAGGTGAGTAACCGAGACCGAGCAATTTCAAACCATAATTTTCCAAGCACGGCCGCGCGGCTGTTTACAACGGGCGCGCAAGTGCGTATACACTTACGCGTAGAAGGCGCATAAAAGAGCGAGTGAGCATACTGTTTGTTTGTAGTTTACGTGCGTGCGAGTGAGATAGCACTACACCGTAGTAGGGCTTGCAACATTTTCCTACTTTCTTATATTATATTAAAAAATTTTATGCATAAAACAGTTTTGTTTAAGTTATTTTGTTGCATAACAAATTAAATTGATTAAGCAATTGAACTGTTACGTCAATAGTCCTAAACAATCACGTCTTACGGTTAATAGGTAGGTGTAAGTATTAAATAAATACTTTAAGACGTCATTTCACACATAAGTAAAAGAATATTAATAACGTGCAGTATTTTGTTAAAGTTTTCTTTGAATAAAATGTAGGAAGGTACATACTTACCTACCCATTATCTTTCATTCACTCAAACACTCAATAATATTGTGCGTTGTTTACGCGCGGGATATTTGTATCGAAATCATAAAGACGTTTAGACAACTCAATCACAATATGACCTCAACCAAGGGCCCATATCGCATTCCTCAGACCTTCATTACATAACCTGTTTATAACGTATTATTATGCTTTGCAAATATCACGCAAGGGACAGAAAGAGTACATAACTTTAAATTACTTTATGAACTTACGTAGTAAAAATTTACACTTGATATTTTACACAATAAATTCAGAATATCATATTCGAGATAGTTTTAATTCTTTAATTGTATTAGGAAATGGAATGGAAGCATTAATGGAAGAGTATAGTCCTTAATCAATTTAAAATTTAACCTCGAATGTAATCGAAAGGTTATGAATGATATTTTTAATTTTCGGGGGATTTCTTGTAATTTAGCATCATAATATAAATCATACTTATAGAAATTAATATAATAAGTTAAAATAATAATGCCGTCAACGCAGCTGACATAACTACAAACGGCTGATATTCTATTTCAAGGCGCAAAATACGTGAATAGTTAAACACAGACGGCAACCATAGCATGAAAACTAAAGTATCGTACCGTCTCGGAGTTGTTGACCGCGGACGAAGGCCGTGCAATCGGTCAGACACCAAATGTCACGGTCGTACGGAGCGACAGGAAAACTGCGTCACAGTCACAGATGAAAAAACGTGACTCAGACGCGCCGATGACGGCCAGATTAGCTAGAACTGCGCGCGCCATCTTTGAAAAACTCGCGCCTTTTGTTTCGGCGGACGTTTGTCTGCTTCGTTCGCAACGCAATACATAGATTAAAAATATTATTTACCTTCATTCATATTGTAAAACAAATATGAAATTCTATATTTGATAATGATAGATGCGATAAATATTTGAAACGTACTGTCAAATTCGAATAAAAATGTAAAAAAAGGAATTAAGTAAATCATTTTTCTAGCAACGCATGGGCGTCCAACCTCAAATAGGAGAGAAGTCCTATCTGTGATCATTCGTAAAGGCTCGTGAGGGCTGAAATGGTCGCCTCAAATATAGTGTCTAACACAAGTACGTAGGTACTTGCCTCAAGACTTGCTTACGGCGAGTTATGTGGGCAGCGATGGTACATCCCATAATCTTATTAAGTATCTAATTTAATCTGTCATTCATTAACGTAGTTACAGTTAACGAATGTGCTGATTCGAGGACGCGACTTGGTGTCTTGTTTATGTAACTACCAACCACAAACTTTACTTATGGTGTACCTACCCACTTGTACTGGTGTACTTGTGTGAGTATTTTTTATGAACGTTTAGGCCTCCTGTTACAACGTGATTCAATTACCAACCCATGGGCATTCACGTACAATCTCAAATAGGGTAAAAGTCCTATTTACGGTATCCACTCCTCCCCAAGTTGTGTACGCACGTTCGTTCCACCGAGTCTATCAATTTAATTGTATTACGTCTGAATAATATGACTACATACATTCTGTAGCGGTTTTCTTCAAATAAAAATAAAATTACACAAATGCAATAACGAAACCTATATTTCGTTGTCACGCTTTCGTCATGCATTGACATTATTAGGAAATGTGTAATACTATGTTGTATATATGTATGTCTGACGTAAAACTATACTTAACAAATTGCTATCGTAATATGTACGTCAACGTGTAATACGTACATGAATATTAGTAACGTTTTAAATGAAAGCTAAGCACAGCTTACGCGCATTTTCTGTATTCTTCATTTGACAGTAATTTGCATTGATGTACTAAAAATCCTAAATTCATAGTCCCAAATGTCAGGTCAGTCAGTAATAGGTCCACTTTGAAAGGTTGTCAACACGTTTCTCGCTATAACGTTATAAAACGTTGAATGTTTAACGTTACAACGTTATCGCCGATTAACA
Organism: Noctuana lactifera; assembly: GCA_018231305.1. NCBI lineage: Eukaryota > Metazoa > Arthropoda > Insecta > Lepidoptera > Hesperiidae > Noctuana > Noctuana lactifera. Next base: position 5,324 of record DWAV01003030.1, on the reverse strand, counting down.
TTTATCTCGCTATCAACTCGAACGTAGCGTAGCGACAACCTTGCGAAAGAGAATGGCAATGACATTGGCTCCAATTCAACGCGGAAAACGGAAGGCAGAGCTTGATCTCTTAACATTCAGAAGCAGAAACAAACAGATTCTGTGTAGGTTGATGAAATGGCTAATTTTTATTTTATTTATTTTTATATGAAGTAATAGCAAACACGAATGTCGGTAGAATACTTAGGGCCCTCGCCCATGGCGACTTTTTGTAGCGATGCTGTCGCGCATTTGTATTGATACAGTCGCGAAGCGGTCGCTAGCTGTGTACCCTCGCCCACAGGCCCAGATTCAGTCGCGATGCAAACGCGATACTGTCGCGCTTCTGTCACGATTCAAACCCGATTCAGTAACGGCACGGAACGTATTGCACTGATGCTCGAAATGCCCCCTTTCTCTCTCTCCCGAATGTCGTCCGACACTGTCGCGCGTTTGCATCGACACAGTCGCAATAAAGTAGCGCGTTGGTAGCGCGTTGCAAATGCGACTGACATGCGTTAGTAACGATGCCGTCGCGCTCTTAGTAAACGCGCGATAGCATGCCTACTAAAAGTCGCCGTGGATGAGTGCCCTTAAGTTGCTACTACCACGGAAATAAGATTAGAGACAAGTAGTGCTGCTATTTAACGCGTGACTCATTTAGGGGTTGCCACAAAAATTGCTTTTCGTTTTGGGCGCGCGTAAAAATTTTGCAGCCTACAAAGCTATATTTCTCTCGGGGCGAAGATTCTAGTAAAACACGAAATAATATTCCTAACATTCCTTTTATTCTTGCGCACTCGCAATGCTATATTTCGTCTCGTAAACTCAATATAATAACTACGGATCAACGCCCGTTTACGACTGTCAAAATCGTATTTCTAATAATAAAATGTCTCAATTTTGGAGGCCAGCGTTTTATCGGGGGTATAAAGAGGTGGTATTAAGCATTTTTATGTTTTATTCGTGTATCATTGTACGATAGGGCCGACTGATTGTGTACTATAGTTAGTGATGTTCTATTCTAAACAGTTCAAGGGCAAAACCTAAACTAGATTTTACGACGTGTGATGTTATGGTGCCGGTCGAATTCGAAGGCTCCTGGGTGCGATTTTCGGCGGGGCCGAAGTAATGATGAATTTAATTTTCTGTTTCTTATTATGGTAATTGTGTTAATTGTCTTTGTGTGCATCTATAGCACGCATGACGCAGGGAATCCGTTGGGCTACTACGATGTGAGGAGGTTTATAAATATATCTGTATATATTTTATATTGTGTATGCTGTGTTGTTTTTCGTGAAGATGCGGGCAACGTGTTAAGGTAAAGCCGCGGGCGAAAACTTGATATTAAGTATACTTTTAAAAATATGTTACAGATAAGAAGTAATCGTAGCCTAATCGTGTACCTTTACTGGGTCAACATGATTAACATGTTATCTCACGGATTTTTATTTCCGTCTCAACGTAATGGGACGTTTCTGATAACGCTTTATTAACAGGGTGATCCGTGTGGAGCAGTAGTTGCTACGCCCGTCCGTTCAGGGTCTTGGGTTTGAATCTTAAATAAATCGTAATTAGAAAATTTAAAAAAAATTGCAATCTATCGTGCGATATGTCAAATGAAAGGATTGTTGTACAAAATTCAAATCTGTTTTTTTTTATGTTAACAGTAGGTATTATAGTTTGGAAATTATTTCAGAAAAAAAATTTTTTGTGGTGCGACATACAAATTTGGGTCAGATTTAAAATAACTTTCGGAACTTAAATATTATAATCTACGGACGGAGCCTTCTGCTTGCGATATTAACTTTCCTTTTTTTTTCTATTATTCATTCCTTTACCGAGAATCGACATTAACTGATTAGAATCATTTAAAACTGTAAGGTGCCTTGTAATGGAAGAACAAAGGGTTCCAAGACAACCAAAGATTGTGGGACGTTTAAACAGAACTACGTTTAAAAAAGTACCTACATAAGTAGAACCTCCTTTTTGAAGTCTATAAAAACCGTGTCTGTTAGGACGTGAGGTTGTACTAATAATTCACGTTATCTAAACCGGAGGGCGGACATCACGTTACCGTCGCTAACTCGTTTTAATACGCATTATAAATATTCGTTCTATTTTTATTATACCTTTTTTATAGTAAAGAAGTAGCAAACGTGGACGCCTTATAAGTGGTCACTGCAATACACATAAGCCTTCAACCCTTTCTTATGTCCCACTGCTGGACACGGGTCTCTCCCCACAACCAGGGAAGGCCTGGAGCATACTCCACCACGCTGCTCCAATGCGGATTGGTGGAGATACGGGCTAGTGGTCAACCTGTGTCGGATGTTGTCAAACCGCCCACAAGGCCTCCGACTAGGTTTAACGTCTATCTGTCGATAGCAAACGGAACCGACAGCCTAACGTGCCCTTAGAAGCACGGAAGCTTCATATACACTCACGTAAGTCCAATAGAAGTCGTAAAAATCGTAGTAGAAGTCTTAGTACTTCTATTCTTATCTGAGATCGTACTTAATCATGACAGGACTAAAATGGTCGCCCAAGTTATGAGTATCATCGGTATCCATACTGACCAAACTAGAATAACTTGCTTCCTTCAGGGTCAGTTATACCGAAATTATAGTATTAGTTATACGAAAGTACCTCCTATGGCAAACTATACAAGTCCTATCATCCATAATGGGTGCAAGTGTATGCGGCATATTCTTACATGTCATAAAAAAGTAACATAATAGGTATTTACTATTTAACATACGCATATATGCGCTTCGTGCGCATACGCAATAGCGCGCATGCATTCGTCAATACATCGTAATCGTGACTAGGAGTCACATTACGTATGTAAGTCGATAACACGATATGTGACTACCAAGGTTTTCCGCGTTTTTCTACGACAAAGGTGCCTATGCGAGTGACTAACGTTGACTAGGTAGAAATTGTAGCTTCACATCTATACACATATCGTCTGACTGTTTGTTCCGTCTAATCTCTGGAACGGCTGGACCGATTTTGACGGGACTTTCACTGGCAGATAGCTGATGTAACAAGTAACTTGGTTACTTTTATTGTTGAAAAAGTTATTATGTTAAATTTTATAACGCGGTTGAAATCGGGCACAGTTAGCTTCTTATAAAACTAATAATAATGCAGCTACACTCATAACCCGCCGCTAAACATGCTAGTTAACGTTTCGTTTGGGGGATAAATGCTACTGCATTGTCTTTCCTTTCATATTGTTTAAATAACGCTTTACAGTTATTAGCCAAACATTAGGATTCCCTGTGTCGTGGTTACCATGGAGACACACAGAGACAATTACACAATCACCCAGACCAGAAACAGAAATCTAAATTCATTATTTAAACCTTTATTGCGCCCAAAATCGAATCCGGAATACGAATGTTGGATCGGAATGGTAACCTTATATTCCTTATATTATATTTTAGGTATTCCTTATATTGTTATAGATATCTTGCATTAGCTGTGATTCTAGATAAATTACGTGTGAATCAGATTTTTTCATGAATCACGGGACAACGTGCCGCTAAACACAAAATTATCACATTTCTCAGTATACTCGGTTTCAAGGTAACTTCAATACCCAGAAACTATGAATGAATCTTGTCTATCAAAATACACACCGAGTGAGTATTCAATTGCAAACGAAGTCTTTAAGGTTCCTACAATCGTTCATATGTACTCGTAGGTACCTACTCGTACCTATATCGGCAGTTGTATACGTGCAGCATCTCACGATTGATCTGTAACGTTTTTTACTAGCTGGAATATCGAGTGCTAACTGCTATGAAATGATATCATAAATACTCTTCGTTGAAGGTAAACATCATAACAAAATCTGCGTGTTCTTAATGTTCTTGAAAGAAAGTTCGTTAACCCGCACATGGCCAGCAAGACTGACTATAGGCTAAACTTTTGTGATGTCTGAAAAGATCTATGCCCAGTAGTGGGATAGTAGGTGGTAATGCTTTATAACAAAGTCGCATAAACAGTCTCGTCGAATATAAAATGTTAATTAAACAGAACCGATCTAGTATAACTGAGTTATAGATTCAATTCCAGTAAGATGAATTGAATTAAAATAAAAAATATATCAGTACACAAAAAGTAACACCATGTTATGTTTTGTATGACCACTTTCAGTGACAAAACAAACATAATATCCATCGAACAGTTCTAATTAACATCCCCTCGTGAATTCATATGCGAAACACGATGGATGTTATCTATAGCGAATCGGTCGCGAACATAAAAAGCGGTCAATACACTCAGTACGTCAAAGTGACAATAACATTACTTCTTTGTGGGGCGCAGTCGGGCACAGGTGAGTCGTTGACCCCGCCTCTTGCGGAAACAAAGGCGGTATAGAGATCTGTTTGTTTTTGAACGGGAAAACGTATCGTATCTCAGCTCGTATCCGCCAACGTTTGTGAGGCTTCAACGTTCCTTGTCATTACTCTTGCAAGATTTCAAAGCTAATTTTACTTATACGGATAAGTAACCCTGTTAAAAAATAAATAAATAACGGTTCACACTCACAGAACCACAGAGTATTTCCTATGTCGTGGGTGCCATGGACACACACAAAGACATTACGCCCAGACGAGGAACAGAAATATAAATTCATCATTTCAATTTCTAACCCGGCGGGAATCGAACCCAGGACCCTTCGAATAGCAGGGTAACCACTATACCACGCGGGTCGTCAAGGTCAAATAAAACGGTTATTTGTCCTGAAGTAAATCGTACCTATCAACATTTAACAGCGAAGCATGTAAAAGCACGAACTAGCTATACGAGTATGTCAGTGCCTATTTAAGCCGCGTTAAAATAATCTTATCGTGTATTGTCCCATCTCCCCTTCGATGTGAGCTCGAAATACTGACTAAACGTCCCATTTATCTCAAAGACTACTCATAGACGCCCTCCACGCTATATAAATACACTTAGAATTAGACACAATGAAATCAGAATGATTTATTAATTTACTACTACTATTTGTACAATACGTACAATATATACGCAAAGAAACACACGTATGGATTTGATTACACAAATAATTTGATTTGATTAGATACTGTGACTGCTGGGTACATAATAAATCAATGACCACCTCGATAAAATCGTTATTTTTTTAAATAAATATTTAAAATATACATACATTACTTTTATAGAAAATAAATTGAACGAGATTTTAAATAAGTCATCATTCACCTATCCTTTTCCCATTATTTGGGGTCGGCGCAGTATGTTTTCTTCTTCCATTCATCTCTATCATACAC
>DWAV01003029.1:0-10264 GCA_018231305.1 Noctuana lactifera | reverse complement strand
CGCGCATGAAATTTGCCACTAGCGGTCACCCATCTGAGTACCGGCCGCGCCCGACGTTGCTTAACAATGTGATCGCTAGCGATCCACACTACCAACGGGGCTATGCGTGCTTCAATTATTGTCTAGTTGTTTGTAATTAAGAAATAGTAGTATTATACTTTAAATGTAGTTAAAAATCTTTATAAAGACTATCCGAAATAAGCATTGCATAAAGTCGACTTTTTCTAGGATGAAGATCGTTTACTGATTTATATTACAAGTTACAACGCCTTGTGTCCAAACCCGTTAGATATCATCTTCCAGCCGACCGGACAGTATCTATAAAAAGAGAAAATATGTCCACCCTGCATAACATACTATCAGAGATAAGGTATCTCTATCATTTTGAGCGGTATTTTCCAGTTAACCTATTTCGCGCGAGCCGTAGTTCACATTATTAAACAAGCTCATTTTCCGCCCCAATGCACCTATTCTGATACTATCGACTATAAAAGACAGTGGAAGTGGATGGAAGATTTATAGGATATTAAATAGTTGACTTTGATGAGTTACGTAGGTTTTATAGGTACGTGTAACTAGCTGTGCCACGCGGTTTCACCCGCGTTAAGATTAGTAACGTAATGCTTGATAGCCTTCCTCATGAATGTAGCTATCATAAACGAAAATAATTTTTCAATACCGCCCAGTATTTCAAACAAACAAACAAACTTTTCAGCTTTATATTATTAGTATAGATAAGACAATCCCAGTTGATTGTCTTCCGAAACACCAAGTCCTAGTAAAAAGAGATATTCCTGGTAAAACAATTTTATTATTCTTCCTGAATAAATTATCGATTCGAAAAGTCTTCATTAATAAACTCTTCAATTGAGCGTAATGATAAAAGTCGGTAATCAAAGATATCGGCCGAAATGTTTTTTTCTTGTACGCGTCCTTTGATTGCCTCGAACAATAAATCGTTCGCTTTCCATTCAAAAATGGACTCTTCTACCTTTCAATTTGTCCTAATTAGACAGTAGACGGAAATTTGATCGACGGTTATTATAAATTCAACGAACATTATATTCACTTCAGGTCGGAGAAACAATTTTAATAATTTGGTAATGAGATACAGCAAGATTCGAAAATATTGTTATAAATATAATTATTCCGATTGAAGCGTTTATAACTTTGGACGTCAATCTTTTAACTTAGTGAAATTTGTAAAGTATATTATATAATAATATTTAACAATGAGCATACATTTATACTATATTTTTATAGCAGAATGGCTTGTTTCATTTTGCAGTCCCATAGGCGGCGAGATAAAATTTGCGAAAGGCGTAAAAATTAAAAAAAAGTTAAGTAAATCACATTGGATTATTACCTGTAATTTTTATATATACAGAAATTTAATTTTAAAGTACTATTTTCATGTACGTACTCGTACTTACTGCCTTTATTGAAGCCAGCAAATTCATTTTATAAACGGTTACCTAATTAAACACCGTCAGAAAGTCGCTTTAGCGTGTCAAGAAATACACATTAAACTCATACAAAATTTATTCCATGCTTTTCAACACGAAATTTTCTACGAAAAATCTCGAATATTAAAGCGGTTGAAAATTGTTAGGAAATTCGTCGATGTTAACAGGAGTCCGGGAAGCGTGCGGGAGATGCCGAGGACATATTGTAAAGCGGAGCCTTCGAGGTTCTATTGTAGAGCGATAAGAATACACTTTCATGGAAGTATATTACGACTTCTGAATGTACACAAATGTACTCCCGTAGCTGTTCAGACGATTATATTTGTAGATATTTAAATACTAAATGCGAATGGTATTAAACATTTTTCAGAGTAACGCTTCACACCCATTGCCTCACATTTCGTTCGGATTTCGTTTCCTGGATGCCATGTCCACTGTACACACATAATTACATCCACACCAGAAACAGAAGTCTAAATTAATCATTTAAACTTCTGCCTTGCTAGGAATCGAACCCCGGACCCTCTTATTGGTGTTCAAAGACGTATATTTCCGATTTCCCAATAAAGTATATAATTTACTATTCTTTTGTGTTGCAAAAGGACGATTCATGCTTTCTAATACTGTTGTTGGTCGGTGAGACTAGATTTACGAGGTGATAATATATATCTTACGTGCACAGCATTTCTACAATGCAGAACATTCATTTGTTTTCTTTAACCAACCAGAAATATACGTCAGTGTAGAACAAAAATGTGTTTTTAATTTTTTACTCGTATATTTTAAAGAGAACATTTTTTTTATGCGAAGAGATTTATTTACATAAAATTAAATATGCAAAGCAAACAGAAAAACAGACAGAAATTAAACAAAGCAAGGAACAAGTTTTTGCAGTGTTTAAATAATAATATAAATTAATATTTACTCACGGTATAGATTAATTTTGTCAATGGCGAACATAATTAAGATACTTACTCATAAAATTAAAGAACTTTTATTTGCATGATAAAATTAAAAGCTACATGTTTTAATATGAAGTAAAGATGAAAGTTTAGCTACAGACAGTATAATATCAGTATGTAAAAAAATTGTATAGCGCTTGAAAAAAAAAATGCAAGCATTCATAATAATTTGTATCGTATGAAACAAATAATCTGAAAATATTACTGAAAATACGAACGCACTCATATCAGTTGTTGGCTGGCTTTAAAGTCGTTTTGTTGATAGAAGATAGGATGGAGTGTGGAGCGAGGTACGAAGAACATTTTTCAGTGTGACGTTACACGTTGACAACGGATTGTAACATGAATAGACATTCACATATGATTTATGTTCTCCTTGAACTCATATGTTCTCCAGAACTCAGATGTTCTCAGACTTCTCCAGCATTCAGGTGTCTCCACTAAGTTTTATGAACTTTAAAAAGATTAGTGGTCGAATATGAGGTGATTTTTAGTGGTTATTCGTTACGATTGTGATTTATTAATCTATAATTCTATACTAATAATATAAAGCTGAAGAATTTGTTTGTTTGATTGTTTGTTTGAACGCGCTAATCTCAGGACCTACTGGACCGATTTGAAAAATTATTTTAGTGAAAGATAGTCCATTTATCGAGGAAGACTGTAGGCTATTAAGCATTACGTTGCAATTCTTAACGCGGGTGAAAACGGAGGGCACAGCTAGTATTATAAAAACAAATTTCAATAACTTTTATAAAAAGCAAGGAATAAAACTACAATTTTTAATTTTCTCCTTTTATTCTTCCAATGTCAATTTATAACGAACGATTCAAAATAATTTGGTGACCTGTAAAGCTTATAAAGAAGTTGGAAATTATTACAATTTAACTTAATTTACCTCAAGTATTTTAACGCATGTTATTTATATATTTAAGCCTTCTGAACTTCTCTTGTTGCCGCCGGACGACTGAAGGAAGCTCACGAGGAAAGACTTCGGTTAGGCTCGAAATTATTCGGGCATTCCGGATATTACACATAAAGCTTTTCTCATAAAAATACTGTACACATGTTTCATATAATATGTAAGAGTATTTTATTGTTTGTTGGAACAATCATATAATTGTAAAAAAGAAACAACACACGTAAAACAAAACACTAGCGCTAAAAACAAACGTAAAGTAAAACGGGCGGAAACCAATTTTATAGCTTTACAAACCAAACATTTATTATCATTTAATAGAAATATAGTATTCCATTAACACAGTCAATAACTGTGTTGATGAAGAACAATATTTGTAAAACTTTTTACATATTTTTATAGGTACTTATTATTTTATTGAAAAGCTTTGCTACCGCGATTTTATCCAGTGTTTCCAAGCAGAACTTTGCCGGAGAAAAATGTTACCGTCAATCTACTTAATGCGAAGGCCATATAAAATGTACGAGGCCTTTTGGGTATTCCATTGAAATCGTATAAGTTTTGCCGTCGACAGTTTAGAATAGCGTACCTTTTGTGATCTTAGATCAGAAGCCGAATGTACCTTTTTACTTTCGAATATTTGTAAGGCGCATACAAATTATTGTTGGCGTGACAATTGAATTGGTTCCACGTGTGTAGATAGAATTCTTTTGAATATGATTGTGTTGAAAGCGTAGAAAAGTCAACAGAATAAATGTAGTGAGTGCTTTTATGATTATTATTACATTGACAGCTCTAATGTACTGAAGGTATTGAAGGTTTTCGACGCGTCAGGCAAAGTTTACTCGAGACAAGCACTTGCCGTGGTGCTTATCAACGAGTTTATTGGATGGACATTTCTTACTGGCGCTGAAAATATATTTTCTTTTTCATTATGGAAGTAATTTAAATAAACAGGAGGACAATAGACTTGCATGTTTAGTCTCTAGTACAACTCTGGTAGTTTCAAAATCTTATCTGAATTTGAAAGTAGGTATTTTAAGTTTGCTTTCTACCCGAAAAACAGTGCATTGCTTATCGGACAAAATGAGCATGGTACGTCTCAGATTCCATTTTCCTTTCACAGCCTTTTCAATTGATACCCAAAACTTCGTCTATGACAGTTTTACTAACTTACGAACACGTAAACCAATCGCCGCTCCGTCAATCCGCTCCGGCCAGCGTGGTAGACCATGGCGTAAACCCGTCTCATATTTGGAGACGGCTGAACGAGGAGTTGATGAAGATGAACATACGAACCTACTACAGAGTATAAATTTAATAGGTACCTACCTTCATATTACCAAATGCTACAATCGTAGGTGAGTATAAAATAATGTCTCATTTACCTTCTACCTGTTAACAAGTTTCTTTTAAAACATGTGAAGCGTTCCGTGTATACTCCTAACAAATTAAGCAACGATGGGTTTTCGCCGAGTAATGCCCGAGTATCAACTCGACACGAAATGTTGAGAAATTCTTTCGAGGACAATTATTTGGAGCATAATTTCGAGGGGCTCGAAAGGGGTCGACAGAGGGAAGGCGACACAAGTGACAGGAGGGGTAAATGAAACTGTATTCTCAGCCCGAGCTGACGCGTGACCCTATTTTTTTTAATATCCTGTTCGTTCTGCGAAGTGTTCAGCACTGTAGCTAATTAAGAGTCTGAAATGTGATTTGGGCCTTAAATGTGTTAGGATCGTGTTGAAATAATGGTTTGTTCTGACATAAAGCATTAAGGATTGGTTTACATGTAAATGTATTTTTCAGGGTTGCTCGACTACTTTCGGGGTTCATACCTGACCGAGGTTCTTCATCATGAGCTCCAGTCGGTGCAAATAACCGAAGACTCTCTATATTCTATATGCTACGAGATGCTTTTAGCGCAGAGTGTTTGATGAAATAGTCACTTTGGGGACCCTCAGTAAATTTCTTATATATAAAATTCTCGTGGCACGGTGTGCGTGATTAAACTCCTTCGAAACGGCTCGACCGATTCTCATGAAATTGGTGCATATTTGGTAGGCCTGAGAATCGGCCAAAATCTATTTTTCATACCCCTAAAAGTTAAGGGTGGTCCACACCTTTTTTTATGTTATAATGCGGTACGAAGTTCGCAGGGTCAGCTAGTAGTGTTTATATAATATTATCATCAATTACTACCTACTATGTACCTGCGTGATGAAAAATTGTTTGAAGATCCTACATCATTACTTACATACGAGTACATATCACATCACATCTTCAATATATTATTATGAGCAACTTCTGAATTATACTGTATTTTTTACTATAATGTTTTTGTTCCCAACATCTGACTCGTAAAGCTAAACAATTTTAAAAATACACAAATGAAATTATGTCTTCGGTGGGTTACTTGTCCCGCTCCTTGAGCCAACTAAATTGGAAAATTCTGTAGCACTACCAATATCTTTGAGTAAAGTATTTATTCTGGTATCTTATCGCGTCCCGATAATCGCGTATATACTCGTAGTTTCAGAGGGCCTTTTTGACCTTACGATGACGACACGAACACGATTAATCGTGAAATAGTTTTTATTGTAGGTACGAATATGAGTAGTTATGTACTAAGTAATATTTAGTTGTATTTTCCTTTTCAATTCATTAAAAAACAGACTTATCAAGTAGATAAACAGTTGTCCCGTTCACCTTCTTAAAGAATTGTAAAGTAATGCTTGATAGCCTATAACCTTCTCATCAAACATTAACAAACAAACACACAAAATTATTATATTAGTGTAGATTTCGGATGTCTAACAGTGTATAGGTAGGTACATATTATATAAAAGAGTTCATTACTCGTATATCTAGCGACATATTACTCGGGTTCTAATGGATGTAGGTATTTAATGACATGAAAATTTCTCATAACATGGGTCCTATTATAAATGGGCTTCATGTAAAAGAGAGCGTATATTTTAAGATCACAGGGATATTAAGTATATTGTTGAATATTTTGCCAGAATATAATAAATGAATAATAAATTTATTACATTACGCTTCATTCTCATGGCAGGTTTTTATTAACAAGGTGTGCCATGAACTCCTTTGAAAACATATATAATATAATTATAATATATTTTTTAGCCTCTGACGCAATAGAAAGTGTGTTATGACTTTGAAGTGTGTATGCATGCGTAATTGATGGTTATTAAGGGTCTAATTAAGGGTCTCTCTATTGTTTTATAGGTCTTTTGTAAGTGTTTTTAACAGTGAATTTAATTTATATACGAGCTAGAAAAAGCGCGCTGTGCCCTGCTGGTAGTGTGGATCGCAAGCGATCACATTATTAAGCAACATCGGGCGCTCGGATGGGTCCCGGTTATTATCGATAGATAACAGTCTTTAAATCTGGTCGGAGGCCCTTTGGTCGGTTTGACAACATTCGACACAGGTTGGCTACTAACCCGTATCTCCACCAATCCGTACTAAGCCCCCAGATTGATAAGTTTTATTAACGGACATCGTAAGGTGTAAAGTTCCGTCTCATTGTTCGTGTTTACTTAGGGTACTTGGAGTGGCTCGAAAGCCCTTTCTACTTTGACATTATTTCACGACTAAAGCCTTAAGGCTCACAAGCTTTATAAGGGTCATAGTCATAACAGCTATTGGACACGCAAAGTTTAACACTATACCAAAGAGTTAAGTATGAGACGAAAATAATTCCTATTACCTTTCTAAGGTGGTTTTGTTTTTTCATGATCAATTATACACGAAATTGTCTTAACTAACATCATAAAGAGACTTTCAGTTTGCTAGTCCGCATTGGAGCAGCGTGTTGGAGTATGCTCCAGGCCTTCCCCGGTTGTGGGGAGAGACGCGTGCCCAGCAGTGGGACATAAAAAAAAAGGGTTGAAGGCAGGCAGATCGCTAGTTATTTATAAAGTGGCTTTAAATGTAATAAATATGGTAGAGACTTAAAGTTTTAGGTAATTAATTATAGGTTTTGTTGAATGCGACATTATCTTTACGAAGCGAGAATTGGCTTCCAAGTATTTTACAATAAAAATATAAGGTATCATTTTGTAATAATGAATTCTAAAAATAGCACTCAAATGCTCAATTTAATGTCTGAGATGAGTGTAACGATTTTCTTCCATTGTTTCTTGTTCAGCTACCCCGCTAATGATCTCGCTTCAACGCTGCAGCGGCTGTATAACATCACTATAAAAGAATGTACCTATTCATAATACTTTGTATACGGACGGAAGTATCGCGATTTACGCATACGATACATCACGCACGTGAAATGAATATTTTTCTTTTTATTATTCAAAAATTAAAAAAAATCAAAATATTTTATTGATATAAAACTCATTCACATAAACATGTCGCAATGTACCTACTGGGTTCGAGACCTGTGTTACAGGTCTTATATTTTTGAAGTCAATAGTTTATCCATAAATGGAATATATGAAAATTGTTGATATACTCTTATCCCGTCCTTTATTAAGAGGAAACGGAACGAATCCAATAATTAGTATGTCACTGATATCAAGGTGCTCTTCAGCACTTCGTCTGATGCGAGGATTTAATCTGCGCTTTTAATTATCGCCAAGTTGCCTGCAATCAGTATGTTCGGCGTAACAAAAATAACAATAATATGATTGATAATGACAGAGATACGCCTCATAATATGTGGAATATTCGAGATTGACACAGATCTGACAATTATCGTTGGCAAAACATACTTACTAAGAATTTTATAACACTGACTCTCATACACAGCTTAGTGGTTAAGAATTAGAAAAGGACTGGGTTCAATTCCCAGATGCACAAATGATAAATTTAAATTTCTATTCTAGGTCTTGGTGTAGGTATGTGTTTAGTCTTTGTGTGTCCATGGCACCCACGAATCCTAGTGGGTGTCCTAGCTACTTAATTTAATCTATTTTATTTAAACTTAGATAAATCGAACTTACGCGACGAGTATTTTAAACCCAGCTTCATAAATAGCTGTCTTTGCACACGTCTTCAATGCCAACTGGATTTTTGTCTTCAGCACCTGCAATTTAAATCTTTGTCTGCATACAAATGATGTTAAACATACCATTTGTTACACATACGTGCAAACGGGTACGCGTCTGACATGCATAAGCGCGCTGGTTTCAGTTTACTTGAGTAATGCACGAACAACACGAAAATTGTTACGTGACAAAGACGAAGAAAATCTTGATGTGACAAAGACGAAGAAACGAAGACGAAGGTGGTTCAAGAGAAGTTGCAGTTATCGATAGGGAGGGTCTCGCGTTGTAGTTTTAATTCCACAACATGTCGAGTCAAAATGACGGACGAGGACAGTCGTTTAAAAACTTATTTTCACTTTCTAAATACTGTTATGTACGAGTACCTACGTTGTAAAGTTTTGAAATTATGTTTATAAATTAATCTCGAATGCGAATCTTTGCTGCGATAATAGGCTTAAAATACTGTTATTTGATGGCTTTTAACGTTCCTGTTTAATGTTTCTGTTTTAAAGGAATCATAAAATTAAATTTTAAATAATTAATTTGAATAATCTATTATAACAATAAATTTGTTTTTTTACTTTAGTAAGTATACATGTAATGTAATGATTATTTTTAACTGAGCCTTCATCTCTTTTTTCCCAGATACGAGAAGGTCTACCGGCAACTGTTCACGGCCAACCTAGAGAAACTGTGTCTTTAAATTTAATACAAGTAATAGCGGGTCCGCATTTGTGCTTCCTTTGTGAAAAAGGCTCAGATCAAAGAGAATAAAATTTCTACATTTAAAATAACACAAATCTTTCGCAGACACGTACCAGCTTCTTTTCTTATTCTTTGAAACTGCTGTTCTTTTAAATCCAATTATGAAGTTTTTAATCTTTCCTATTAACTTCTGGTTTTAACTTTTTATTCGACGCTATGAGAAAAAAATAACAACGTGGTATCATTTATTGTGCTAAGATAATCTGTGACTATTGTAAAGTTTTTGTTGTAATTGAAATAAGAAAAATTTCTATGTCTATTGTAAAATGTACGAAAAAGTAAAAAATATCTATTTATATACACTATTGTGGACTTAAGTCAACCACAAGACTTTTTAACCAATTTGAAAATAAAGAGTAATTTCCTTAATACAAAGATATAAATTATCTTTTCTATGCTTGTACTTTCTACATTGTTTTTACATTTCCATCATTTCATAGCAGGCGTAGGAAGCTTAATTTTTATGATATTCTTTTAATATGTGAAAAATAATATGTGAAACTGGATAATGTCCGCTGTACGTTGGCATTAAGTGAATGCCAACAAAGTCCTTAGCAAACAAAGCCTTTTTATAAGCCTCCGCTGAAAGAATTCTGCCTCGGAGATAATATGTCTAACCTCGCGACCTTATAGGCATTCAGGAAAATAAAGGAAAATGAAACAGGAAAAATTTAGCCGCATTGTTAGCAAGAAATTATGATTAAATTACATTGTATGTGTAACTTTTAAAAGTCTTTCAATGAAAAAGTTTGTACTAGCAATTGTTTTTTATTATTTTCGACTTTGAACACAATATAATGACTAATCGCTTGATAAATGTTACAGTACATTACCTGACTACCACGCTGCTTGTGGATAATTCGGTGTCTAGTTAGTGTACTGATGAGAAAGCATGGTATATTAAGCATAATGCAACAGTTTTTTTATCATAAATGAGTAGCACACGAGATTGGAGCCTAATAACTGTAGCCAATGGAGATCCCACGGGTGGAGGTTGCAACCCCACACGAACAATCAGACCGCGAACAGAAATCTAAATTTGATTTGAGACATCTGAAGGTATGTGCCTTCAGCCCTTTTTATGTCCCACTGCTGGAGACGGGTCTGTCCCCACAACCGGGGAAG
>DWAV01003028.1:0-10265 GCA_018231305.1 Noctuana lactifera | reverse complement strand
TGCTTAACAATGTGATCGCTTGCGATCGACACTACTAGCGGGGCTATGCGCGCTTCAGCGGGGCTATGCGCGCTTCAATAAAAATTATGAACGTTTACTTTTTTTTGAATTTTGACCTATCTATTTTACTTATTATATTCACATAAAACACAATTAAATATTGTATTTGCATAAGTTTGACATTATTATCATTGAAAATTATGAAAAAATTTAAATTATTTTTTTAAATTTTGGGTATTCACATCCGAAAAAGATTTTTGTTCCATAACAAAGAAGGACCGGACCACCCCTTCCTCCCTAAAAATAGATTATGGCTCAGATTAATTTAATTATTTTATAGATTCGATTAAATTTTGTCTTTGAAGTTACAAATTCGTATGTAAAATATTTCCTTAGTGCGACGTAAAATCATTCTGACGTAGGTAATAATAACAGACTAGTCAGTCCGATAAAATTGTACTATGACCTCATAACAACAGGCGTTAGATTATAGTTTACTGATAAATAATTAAACACAGTCACGTGCTAACTGCTGACTTACAGTTAAAAAAAGGATATAAAAAGTCAATTTACATAATGTAATTTTGTTTCGAAGTGAACATTTATTTTTATAGCTAACTTTGAACAGACGTCTGAAGGGCATGCGCGGGCAGAGGGGCGGGAGGATGAAGTCACTAGGCAACCAAGCGTCAATTTCGTAAACCGAGTCATCGCTCCAGTGGCGCAATTGGTTAGCGCACGGTACTTATAAGACAGTGTTCGTGAGCAATGCCGGGGTTGTGAGTTCGAGCCTCACCTGGAGCAGTTATCTTTTTTCTTTAATTTTTTATTATTGATATTATTAAAGTAATACAAAACATGAAGACCTATACTTTTAATTTAACCTAGACATAATTTTTTGCCCTATTTATTTGTCTCATTTTCATTTTAATTAGTAGATGAAAGTCGTTTTAAATCTTTACAATTCCATTCATAAGTAGTACGCAGATTTGTTGGAACTATTGTAAGGTAAAGGAAAACAAAACAACAAACGAAATAACTCTTTACCTTTTTATAATACGATTTTTTAAATGTAGGTATAGATATAGGTACTACCTATTACATAACTAACTATGCTTGCTTCTTCAAACACATTAACATTCAGATTGATAGATACCTACCTAACTTACCGATAATGCCTACCGACCTATACCTAAGGAAAATTAATAAAGTTAACACGATAGAAATATTACAGGAAAAACCACACATAATCCACAATAGTTGGTAGGACTTGTACGATTACAAGATAAGGTGTAAGTACGAAAAAAGTCACTAAACAGTAGGTACACTACGATGTCGCCATACCGATAATACCTATAGCATCACTTTGTAATACATTCAGTTTGTTACTTGTATCTTTGTTGAAAAGAATTTATAATCTATTCTAATTCAGAAGTAAGTCGTGAATGAGATCTTGGTAAGGTTCCATTCATGTATTTTCCGCGTGTCCCTGCCATGTGTTCCTTTGTCCTGTTACTTATTATTTATAGAGTATAATGTAGGGCACAGAGGCAACATGGTCGCGTTGTATTGTGGGTACGTTCAGTAGTCGAGCGGAGGGTGCACCGGCACGACAGCGAGCTATACTGCTAACTAATCCACCCGCTGCACGCCTCGCGACCTCTTGATCCTGACCCCTCTGAGCCCCCGCTCCCGCACTCCACTGCCCCCCAGCCCCGTAGCACTACCATTCTTAGCCATTTGCTTACGCTTGTCCTCATCTGATTACAACGAGCAAACGGTTCACTATATCACACGGTTATTCTTGTTACATTTATACTCGTAATATAAACTAAATCCAGGCAGGTACGTAAAATTAGATGTTCAAATTTATTTTAGAAATATTTTGAATTCTTACTACTTTAACAATTCACCTCGACCCGACCCGACATACCGACCCTCAGAAATCGTGAGGAATGTAAATCGTAGCCCGTGCGCGAACATCCCTCTGACACAAACTATGCCCTTAATTTTTTCTACATCACCTACGTACGAGAAGTTATTTAAGGTCAGAACGTGCGTATCTGGAATAAAATGCGAGCATGTAGAAACAGTTTTTTTTACTAAGGTTCTGTGATCGAATATTTCAAAGCTAATTGAAAAAAACAGGGTAGGATTTTTGTCACAAGTTACTAGTACTGACCCAATACACATGGCCTGTAAGCGACAGACATAAATATTAGATCCAAATTGATATAGGGTAGAAAGCAAACAGAACAAAGATAGAAAGGCAATAAAGATAAGGACTCTGTCGAGATATCACATGATCAGCAATAATGTAGTCTACGGAGCAGTGCACAGAAATACCTTGAGCATATCGTACAACATCGTGATTAGAAATTCTCTGGACTTTATGCAATACGAACTTTTTTTCTATAGGCAAACGTCTGACGAGATACCATCATAGATACAACAGCATTAAAACGACAAAGCATCCTTTATTTACTACACTTTATTTATTCATTACCCTTTACGTGGTCTGTGAAAACTGAAACCATTAGAAAACCCGAATGTGAATTGCGTGACAATTCAATTACTCAGTTTACAGCTACCGCAGCTACGACTAGTAATTACAAAAACAAAGTACAGAAGTATCGCAAACCGGATAGACAATAGTAAATTGAAACATATCTTTCGCCTGCACGTTAACAGTTAGGCTCGCTGGACTAATTAGAGCTCGGAGTCGCCACCTTATCCGCGATCAGTTTGACGTTTCCACTCCACCTTGCTACTTGCTCCACTGTCTTACGTTTTACAACTGTACAGGATCTACATAATATGTTATGAAAAAAAAATGGAATTTCTGTTGACACATGTGTGTTGTCTGTAATAAAATAAGTATAATCGAATATACCTAGTTTGGCTGCCATCAAAATTTAATTATATACCTAATCAAAAAAGGTTTGCCTACTTTACAGATGAATCTGGCTGTAATGGGTAAAAAATAATGTAATGTATATACATTACATAATTTTTTACCTACATTACATTAATATTTGTATAAACGAGAACCTACCAGATATTCAGAAAAGGAAACCAATTCTGTTTACGCTTATCTACCACTTCTCGATACGAATAAAACATAAAAACTTAAAATGGTAGTTTAAAGTGGTAGTTAGTAGTGGTATATGGCTGTCAATTATGACGTCATAATATAAATGAAAGTCAAAAAATTACTAAGCGGATTTTAGATTAATAGGTTTTTAAATTTCAATACTATTCCTACATAAAGACAATCAGTTTGAAGATTTATAGATAAATAGTAAACCATACTACATGTAGGTATAGAAGATAAACGTGACTGCATTTGAAAGACCCGAAGCAAACCTCGCGGATCGATCGATCACGCAGGTGCACCGAGCTCGTGCGATTATCACGTCGATATTCGTCGGTGTGGCTGCGAGACAGTAGTCGTTAAATAGAAGGTCTGAATAGCAACTAACCAAGTAACCACTTGGTAAGATACAATCTTTTTCGTCTTGTAAATACAACGTTCTTAACATTGTAAATGGTTAAACTATCGCTTTTCATGTATAGTTGTAAATATAGGTAGGTACTATTGTACCTACGAGTAGCAATTATTATCTATGAAAATAAAAAAGTATCTATAAATTTTACCTATTGACGTTGGATATGTTGGTATTCGAAATTGGTTAGACTCTGTACAAATTATTAAAAAATTAAAAGTAGTATAATTATACCTACTACATATTACCTGCACTACACCTAACGTATATTAAAATACAATATTTCAATTTCAAATACGTTTTTAACAGCCACAATGTTTAATGCCTCTTACTTTCCTTTAACTAGAACATTGCGGCACTAATTTCTTTACGAGCGGCTGTTGTTTATGCCGTGAAATTAAGGTTCCT
The DNA here is from genome assembly GCA_018231305.1 of Noctuana lactifera. Taxonomy (NCBI): domain Eukaryota; kingdom Metazoa; phylum Arthropoda; class Insecta; order Lepidoptera; family Hesperiidae; genus Noctuana; species Noctuana lactifera. Next base: position 6,351 of record DWAV01003028.1, on the reverse strand, counting down.
AAATCAACGCTGACAGTAATCGCCAAACAGTAAGTTCAAAGACAATGCGTTGGCAGATCATTTGGGCATAATGCTACGCCGATAATACTACTATATTGTTAGTAGGTAGTAAACAGGAATCCATAAGCATGAGTCAGTGGCGCGAGTGGCGAATGACGGGGCGCCGGCGACATCGCGTGGCGCAATTTGCAGCACTCACACCGGGAGCCAGCACCACCGCACACCGCCAGCACTGACAGCTCTGCGACGCAATAGCCGACTGCTTACTTCAAATTTTGATACCCCAATTTTGCGTCGTTATGAATAACAAATACTAGTAGGTTCATAACTACATAGTGGCAATAAGAAATTATATATATATATAATACAGTACGTATTCAATAATTATGAACTTATGATTAAGTTGGTGCTAAATTTTATGGAAGACTGTAGATTGGGTGGGTGCCATCTCTACACGATATACGTTATAATGGTTACGTATAAGGTAGTCCTTAAAAAGAAAAGTTTTAGTTCTTTCCTGCAGAATCTGAATAATCTATTTAATTTTGTCACGGGACCTATGTCCCGAATATATAGGGTGTTTCATTAATAGCGTTCAAACTTTTAAAATCTAATTGTTTTTCATTGTTACTATCTATAATCGTTTTTTATATTTTAAAATGCATTGAATGACTTTATGTGCAGTGTAATTCTGGGCATCGACGCGCACGCCATGACGAAATGCGTGAAAATTTTGGCGAACAGAGTTCTTATCTGGTTTTATTAGTATGATGATAGTAAATCATTATTTCAATACGTTCTAGAATGTTCTATGGTTAAATGTCAATTAGGACTGTATAAATGTTCTTGCCACATACAGTTACTGAATACCATATTGAATAAACTCTCTGCTCTGTATTTTTTGTCAAAAAAACATACAGTCGAATTGAGAACATGCTCCTTTTTTTGAAGTCGGTTAAAAAGGAACAGTCATATACTCCTTCAAACTTCATAAGCGGTCTAACGTCAAAATGGCCATCATAGCGTGCCGTTACATACATTGTATCCTGTTCCCACATGTGAGTGACAACCTGTCACACTAGTTTAGTACCTAATGGTAAAATATCTTTAATCAACAATGTATTTTTCTGACACTACATGTTAACCGCTGTCAAATTTTGGAACCAATGATCTTAAATTATTATGTTCACTAATATCTAATAATCTCGATGTGTCAAATGTCACAGTTTGCAATGGTCTGCAAAACTATAACAATTGCTTTAACTAAATAGACGAATCGTGAGTTTCATGACCTCTGCTTACTTAAAAAAATTATCGATGCATACTATGACGTCTATAACACTTTACTCGCCGTTACTTTTTGTCTGTAAAATAGTAAATAGTTGTTGAGCTTTAAAATTGTATAATTTTTCCATAGTAATGTTCAGGATACATTCCAACATGGAGATTGTAATAGGACTTCAAACTTGAATTTGGAAATATGAGTTTTTCAAAATAAGGAAATAATAGTTTTCCCTTTACAATTAGGACTAAAACAACAAAAAAAATTGTAAGCGCGCTGTCATCTACCACCGATTATGTTAATAACTACCTCGCCTCGGTCGTAAATAGACCAAAAAATATTCTAAACGTATCTTCCTAACTACTCGCATCATTCAAATCTAATTGTGTAATCTCTAATATAAATAAAAAAGAAAATAATAATTTGTAAAAAGATGAAGAATTTAAAACAAACTTCTGTTCTATACGGAAGTAAAGTAACTGAACATCTAAGCTCTAATCTTTAAATGAGAAGCGGTTGATGGCTAGCGGAGCGTAATATGATATTTATTGATTTCTGTCGGAGCGTTGGTTAATGAATGCAGAGCACATTTCATGATTTCTCACGATACCTTTGGGAACGAGATTTTTTCTCGTTTCATTTCTCTCGGCAAACAATAGATCACTGAACACGGATGGAGGGTTGGAAGTGCGTCGCCGGTGCCGCGGTGCCATTGCGACCAATAATGTATACCGATACTACAAATATTGCGCATTGGTTGTTGAAGCATTTAAAAATTTAATATTGTCACCTTCATGTTATTTTTTAAACTGATTATTTGCAATAGATATACGAAAACTCAGAATACTAAATGAGACTAATACACAAGCTTTGGCTTAAAAACTTCACATAATTAAGAGAGGACAATGCTCAGTCCATACTCAGGAGCTACTCGTATATGCTATATGTATCTTATAATATTATATTTCAAAATCATAAAAACACGCAATTAACCATTTCGGATTTATTACTTATCATGAGATTTTTTTTCCAAAAATTTCAATCTGTAAATAAATACATAGATTACACAAACGTGTACATTTGCGATGCCAATTCGCATGTGCGGAATATATCATGGAACTAATCTTCTGCGTTCCCGGACGCACTCCCCGTGTATGTGAATGCAACTTGTTGTTGTGAACTAGTTACACGTAATGCAAATAACCTGCCTTACACTTTCTCCCTTTTATTATCCAAATATTTTGCACCCAATAAATATGCATAATATGCAAAGAGAGAGCAACGTTATTGCTCTTCCTATAAGTACGGCTTAAATTTTCAAATTAAAACGCCAAAGAATAGAATGTACTTATCGAAAAGGTTTCTGTACATTTAAATTCAAATAAACATATAATCACCAGGTAATTGTGTAGATTTGATAAAGACACTAATTTGCTACCTAACTTCTGATGGTTTAATAAATAAACATAAAGTTTTAAGTTATGTTATGCAAATATCTAATTAAAATTAAATATAAAGTTACTCTTATAACAATACTTCATGTAATAACTAATCCGTACAAAAAAAATGCGTTATGATGGTACCCGTATTACCTGATCGAGATAACGACATCGCACAACAAACACGGTCCCGTCTCCCGATTTCGGCCGAATTAAAAGACTCAAACGGAAGCTGCTACCTGTCTCGTGAGAATTGACAGCGGATGTTGCAAAAGGTGTCCCGTTTTTGTACCAACACATATTTAACATTTCAAAGTGGAGTTTAAGATTTTCATGTCTAATAAAAAACTTATGGAGACAAAAACTTTTTTCAATGAATAAGTAGACTTTATTATTGAAGAGCGTGTTTTTTATAAACATGCAAATCTTATATTTGCGATATTACAACAAATACAAAGATTTTTACGGGGAACAGAAATCTAAATTCGTCATTTAAATTTCGGCTCCATCGGGAATCGAGCCTAGGAACTTTGAATTGTGGACCAGCATAGCAACTACCATAACACACGTCTACGGGTCGTCTACATTTTAATAACATCTAGAAGAAGTTAATAAAATTAGAGTCAGCAAGTAGGTAAATTATTATAAAGTGTGTAAAAAGATTACCCATACATCCGTGTGAACATTTTGTAGCAACACCTGCTACGCAGTCGTTGTAAAAAGCGGCGACAAAAACACACTGAAATAAACACTAGTATGTTTGACACTAAACACCAAACAAGATTAATATTTTTGAAAAGCTTATCAACATTAAAATTACTTAGTACTTTTTTATAACTTACCTACCATAAAATTCACTTTCCTACAATTTGTCGTCAAATATGGATATGGATATTATATTGGTAAAAGAATATTGATATATAATATGGACAGTAGTAGGTACGGAACCATACCAATATAGCATATTAATATCTACAGCATATCGACTTTTATCCAGTATGTAATAAGCTTTGTAGCTGTTCCTGATGGTAACGCAATTTTGGCTATGTAAATCGAAAAGAGTAATAAAGTTGTCTTTTTTGTAGTCTGTATGAATGGATACATAATATTATGTATTTCAAAAATATATTGAGATAAGAATATAAAGATTCAGAAATAATAGAAAAGGGAAGTCTAAATTGACATTTTGAGACAGTTTATTTTCTATGGAAGTTTTTCGCTACATCTGAACTTTCTAAAATCGGTGTGAACCTACAAATAACAAGATAACCATCGCTTCACTCTAATAACAGGAGAAATATTTTGAACTTACTTCCTACTCTCACAATAGTCGATCGCTGCATTATCGCCGCCATTAATATCCGTAACCCATACAATATGGTAGAAAGTTCAGTGACCTTGATGTTGTTATCTGTATCATAATAAGGTATTAACAATATAAAAGTAATCTATCATTTGAAATTAATATGATCAGTGATCGGCGCGGCGCGGCGCGACGGCTCGGCGGTAGATATCTGCATAGCCGGGTGGAATGGCGGTTAATCAGGTGGTCCGTTATTTTACATTGTGCTCGCCGTGAGTTCGAACCCGACGGAACAGGTTGCTCCAATGACAAAGGAGCAGATTCCATCGTCCGCAATCCGCGTCTGCGAGCCCCACATTATAAATAGTCCCTCTCAATAATCCGTTGTAGCGCGTCACTGAGGCGCCCACCAACGTCGATACGTAAGACCCAATTTTTAATAATTCTTCTAATGTATTTTTGTTGTGTGCCATTACTGCCATTACAACCGAGCTCTATTTATACTAAGTCTTGCCGTATATGTGGTATCTATTCTTCTTTCATGGAGGGCATTGAAATTATGAAATGTTATTGAAATGCTTTTAAATTTAACCTAAGTATTAACACCAAGTATTTACTATTTACATATATGAAACAAAACATTTACGTTTTGTTTTTTTCAATTTTAAATAATAAACCAAACGTATTTCCCACAGTCATGTAATTATTACAAAATGGTGGTGAAACCTATTAATAACTGTACAGTAGAGTACAAACAATCGACTTTCATTTAGAACAAGGATCAGGGTACCACCTGCGCCCAGCTCGGCGGCCGGCGCTCACTGGCTATACTTTACTGCCAACCGGAACAATAGAATGAAGGCTAGCAATACTATTGTTGTAACAGCACGTGGTGCTAACAAACCAAGCATACTGTACCACGCAGCCACCTGATTTAAATTACTTTATGAGTGTATTTCCTTATACGTGGTGGCGAAACAGACAACGACATTCACACGCAAACATCTGCTTCATTAATGTCGAGCCCCTCGTAACAACTACTCAAAACAATACTAAATCTGTTGGAAACTTATCCAGAAAATGGCCCGTTAAAAATTTCTTACAAAAATGCGACCCTTGCCGTCGTAGAATACTTACAGGTGGCATCAAATCTTATAAAAAGTAATTTTGAACTAAATCACTCTAATTCGGTATATCAAAAGATAGCAGGAGGCGATTATACACCAGGTTAAAATAAATGCTTGTAACGCCCTGACAAAAAGGGTTAACCCTTGTGGCGGAAATTGATTTAAATTATGCTATTAATAATTTTAATATAGCACCCAACCACATTTGTTTTTTGTTTCATTCAACTTTGTTTTATACTTATAGACAACTTCAAAATATGTATTATTTCAACGCAAGCCATGACTTATTAAAAGGAACCATATATTTTTTATTAATTAAAGGTTGGGTTATATTGATTTTTAATTATAATATTGGTTTTTATAATTCCTTTAAATTATACGTTTTACCAAAACTCTGTTTGCATTTTGTTATAGGAAATTTTAATTTATATAAAAGTGGATTTGCTTTTCAATATGTTCAAATTGATAAATTTTAAAAGCCCTTGAAATTTTATTTTGATTGAACTATTGAACAGAACTATTAATCATCATATTTTACGTCAAAACTATACCAATAAGATGATATCATTAACCAAAAAATCATAATGCGATTTTAGTGTTTTAAAAAATTTATCTGCGTAAACAGTTAAATTGGTTATTGACCCAATTCTAGGTATTGTAAATAAAAAAAACTTTAATTTAGAGAACACTATGTCGGCGGTCAATTACTGACCCAGCAGGCGTTATCCCGATTATGGTTCAACAGATGGTTCTTTTTTACCCGAGGCCTGTCCGTGACGGGGCGCTGAGCGCGGGGGTGCGCCCTATAACCGTATAATTACACGTTGTAGATGCGCGCGCGCTCGCACGCACAATTGGCCTAAACGAGTGTTTGCTTTGACGTGCCGCCGACCACAGCGGTTATCCGCAGCTACCCACGTGCGGCCGATTTAACTCGTTTCTACATTAAGCTTATTACGAGAAGGCTACTCGTTTTACGGTTATTTACTCAGTAAAAAATGTCAACCACGTCGCTTGTTACGAAAGGCATCTGGATAAAGGCACTTCGCAAAGGACAGTCCCGGAATTGCGACTTCTTCGTGTGCTTATAGGAATTTTTCCCTGTGACACTTTCATAACTGTCGTAACAGCGTTTTTTTTTCTTCTATTTTATCATTTATAAATACATGTCAATTCAACAGTTCACTAACTATCTGTGCC
>DWAV01003027.1:0-10265 GCA_018231305.1 Noctuana lactifera | reverse complement strand
TATGGCCGCGCGGGATTGCTACTAGGAACACTAACGGCTCAAGGTCGTGTCGCATTCCTGTGGAAAGTTTTGCGACAATCTATATTTTACGATCCAAAAAATTTTCTACCTATACAGTATTTAAAAACTTTATTTAACTTGGAATGTTTGTATACACAAGTTTTCCATATTCAATATTATAGTTTAATTTTATTAAAAGCTAATATAGATCCTGTGGTAGATCGGGCATTTTATGACAATAAAGAATATACACCATAGAACTCTCTACCCCAAAAAATATTGAAATATCAATATCGATTGATGCATGGTATAAATAAATATAATAATAATGTCGAAAGTTCACTTATATTTATGTAATATTAATTTAATGCAAATGTAGACGTATATAATATAATTCATATGAAATAGGAAATTTTTAAATCCATAATTATTTGAGTTACCTATTGTAGTTAATAAAAAAATAATTTAAGGTTTTAAAAAACTAAATTTTAAGTAAAATACCTAGTTACGATTTGTTTAAAAATAAGTAAATTACCTAACGAAATTCTAAATTAGGTTTTATTATTAAATAAAACAACACTATTTATTTTCCATCGTAACTTTTAATGAAAATATATTTATTGATATTTGGAACAAAGTTTTCATTACATATAATATAAATCTAACGATAATATGTAGATTTATACTTATCGTTTAGCGTTTATATCAATTCAATTTAAATATTTGTATTAAATGCCTGTGAATAAGCCACAAAATATAGGGATTCCCCGGAACAGAATGTAATATAAGAACGGGTAATTCGCATGGAATTCTTTTGGTGGCTGTGGATTGTAGGAAGTTGTAACGCCTATTATAGCTGAAAAGAATATTCCAGGAACATTTAGAACAAACGTACTGAATAAAAAAAACTTTCCGACACAATATTTAATACTAAACTGAGACATTCGAATAATAATGATTGACATTGCTTGCGATCAACACTATTAGCAAGGCAATAATACGCGTTGTCGCCTTTTAAATGAATAATGTTGTTTAGGCATTGAATCAATGATAATCTGTGGAAATTTCCCTTATATGCCAAATTTGGGAAATTCTTAGAAGAGAATAAAATTAATAATTACTTTTATTAGATTTGAGTTTCGTATAGCAGTACAAGTATTGATCTATGAAATAACAAACTGACAGGTATGATTTTAAGTGGTAATCACTTTAGATCTGGACTGGAATACAGACTACATTATTCTCTGTATATCGTAAAAGAGCTAAAAGGAAGCTTCCGATATTGCAGGTCGGAAGAGTGGGAACTGGAACCGTAAAGTAAGTTATGACGCAAGCGTAGCCGCACGCTGTGAAATACATAGACAATAGAGTGTCGGGACCTTCATCAATGTGGGTCCAGATAAGATCATAGTGATTCTACGCATGGAGAACGTACTAATTTCTTGCTTTTGGCTCGATATACAAGAGTATAAGAGAGATAAATACAAGAGCAGGACAATCAAGGGAGTTTTGTGGTAGGTATAAGAACCTACCACAAAACTAATCATCTCACATAACCGCTTCACCCTGATAACATTCGTTTACCACAGAAAGGGTACAGATAATTTGCATCTACGATACGTAATTATTGCTTATTAGTTAGGTATATAAAAAGAAAACCTGACTTATATATCAACCCACAGACGAAACTACTGTACCTGGAAAATTGAAATTTGGACAGGGGTTCCTTTAACGATGCAAGTGAGGACTAAGGAAGGATTTTTAGAAATTTTCTTATTTTTGGACTTAGAAGTATGAAAATACTTATATAAGTTCTTGATTAAAATTAAAAATTATCTGGGTACGTGAAATCTTAAGCTAGTTAAGTATAAATTCATTTCCGAATACATACCGTTAGCCGCTGATGCTTCGGATCCTGATTCGTTCATTATTATATTTGCTTTCTGGATTCCAGCCGTCACGTGTATTTTAGCTGACTTATCACTCAAAATATCAATCAGACCATCTGAATTTATATTGAATAACTCTGCCACTGGTACTTTGAGCTAAAATTGTAATTGTAATTAAAATGTAATACACTTATTTTATAGAAATTTAGACCTAAAGAGCAGTATAAAGTATTAATGTAACATTTTGACTTTACTATGTTTTTACATACTAGATGTTTGCTCGTTCCTTTACCTATTTCAAGAAGAGAAAGATATATATAGGTACTCAGAAAAAAAATCTTATTTATTATACAAGCAATGTGATAATTAGGTATATAAGCCAATTAACAAGCTGTATAACCTATAAAAAAAGTTTTATCATGGCTATTAACAAACAAACTCCACGGTTTTTTTTTAAATAATATTTTCAATAAAATTTTGGATGAATCAAAATTGTTTACTGAAGAGTTTATAGATATGTGATTATGACTGGTTTATTTTGTACCTGAGAGGGTAGCATTTATTTGATCGATTATATAACTTTACTACAATAGGTAATAACGGCAAATTGTACTAAATGTACCTACACAATAAATTTCATTTGAATTAATTTCATTGAAGCAAATATGTAAGTAATTAACTTTACCTTTGGTAGAACTTCTTTCAAATCTATTGTCAATGTGTAGTTGAACTTAGGCATGCTTACGCTGACTCTTTCGTACTTGCAATCATCTCGTATAGATTTAATTGCATTTTTATTAGTTAATTTAGTTACCAAGGCTGGAGCACCATCTTTGTTATTGGGCAAAAGTATAAGGCAAGTCAAATTAATGTTCACATATGGAAGTTCTATTACCTGAAAAAAAAAATTACTAATAATTTAATAATTATTATTAATATTTTAATAGTAACTTTTTTTTAATTTTAATGGGTGCCCATTAAGATTCTTCGATATTTTGCTAAGTGGTCACTGCAATCCATGGGCAACCACGCCCAACCCTAAATCCGTTATAGGTCCTATTTAAGGTTGCACGTGGAAATATGAGGATTAAGATGGTCGTATCATTACACGTACTCATCATTTAAAATTATACTTTTAATAAAGCTATACTAACTTTGTAATAGTTCAAAAATGTTGAATTACCTTAGCATCATACTCCTTACTTTCAGTGTAATTGATATAGATTACTTGATTCATCATGTTTACTGTCACATTTTTATCCTTCGAGACATAAAATTCAGCAGGTTGTGTATTTCTTTCATTAAATTTGTATCTCCACTCAGCCTAAAAAAAATAGGATAAGAGAAATACCATTTTTTCTAATCTTAAACGAGTAACAAATAAAGCAATTTTGATGTTGCCTTTTGACGTCGACTGGTGACTGCAACCCATCAACAACCACACCACTGCCAATCGTTCAATTCATGGAAAAAAAAGTGTGACAATTTTCTGGACATTAATTTTTTGGTATACTCAAAATAATACTTACCATGCAATAAATGGCGTTGACCAAAACCAATTCCGTGTTAGGAGAGATGAGATAACCCGGAATGAGGTCTAGAATTTTGTTATTTGTTTTGCTCGCCACCTAAAATACGTTGTGACAGTTAATAGGTAACAAAAGTTACTAAATAAATAAAGTTAGTATATTTAATTTAACCTTTATTGAGCCAAATTCAAATGTATGACAAAAGGCAAGCTTAATGTGCTACTATAGCCAACCTTTGGAAACGTGAAGTACGTACGAGAAAGGCGGCACGTACAAACAGCTTAAAAGAATGTAAATAAAAATAAAATACGAAAAAAAAACATGTATAATTTATAATTATTATAAATAAAACAATAATAATAAATATATAATAATAATAAAATAAAAATAAACTAGATTACTATGAAAAACATCAGTAAGTGAGTTAAATATACATAAATAGGCATAACATAACAGTAATACAACAAATTAAAATTGATTAATAAATCGTTTGCGGCTTCCAGTGCTTCCACTAGTAGCGGGGCTATGCACTACTCGTAGTAAGCACGCTTCATGAGACAAACAAAATTGAATCCTATTTCGGGTACCAGGAGCACTAAATATGTTTGACAGCTTTCATATTCTATTAACTGTTCATATTCTATTCTAGTAAATGTTACTTACCCACTTATTTATGTAATTAGCAGCTGCTTGTCCATTGCTCATATCAATGTTCTCAGCTTCGGCTCTATAAATTAGTTCTGTGTCCCTCTTGAAATCATCACTGAAGCTACTTCTCTTGTTACCATAAACTCTACCAACCAAACTAAGCGTCACATTACTTTGATTGTTAACAGAGTCTAATATGTACGGAACTGCTGCCCTGATCTACAATAAATATGATAGAAAATTCAATGGCTATTTAAGGCAGAATATACGGGAAACATAATTTTACTTGTAGGCTCTAAACAGATACGTATTGGTACACATTACACAGACAATTCAAATTTTAACATTATGAGTCCCTTCTAGTACTTACCCTTTCGTCACAGCCTTTGCAGTTACAAGTACTTATGACTGGATGAGTAAGTAATGTTTTTGTCTACAAATATATGGAAGAATTTGATAGCAATATAAAATATTCAAGAAATAAAATAATAATACCTCGGATTTAGAATTAAAGTTCAATGCTTTGAATAGTTCTTCTAGAGTTAATCCCTCTGCGTAAAGTGCACATTGAGATAATAACAACATGGTACTGTATGGCGATGCTATTATACTTTTTCCAATATTATTTTGCACTAAATACTGAAACAGAGTAAGCATTTTACATAAATTCGCGGAAATTACTGTCCTTAGAAAACAATTATTGTCATTAATCTATGTTCGGTATTGTTTATTACAGGCTAGCTGTACACGGCGCGCCTTGCTATGCCAACAACCTGGCCTGGTGGCGAGTTACATCTATAGACATATGATGTTCGTTTCCCCTGTGTAAAAATACATGATCATACTGATTTTCATGACAATCGATTGAACGGGGCAGAAGTTACTACTCTGCAGCGCCACCTGCTGGCGAGTGGCATCAATGAGCATATTATACAAATCTTCTCCGTAGAAAAATACATATTATATACCAATTTTCATATTAATCGGTCCAGTAGGTTTTGAGTTCATCGATGACATACAGACAAACATTAATGTTTATATACCTACATAGATAATATGGTTTCCACTAGATACTTTGTTAATTTTAAATTATACTAAATTACTATCTTATTATTATGTTTTCTCTTTCTCTACTTTGGTATCGCAATTATAATATGCCTTGCCTGCCTTTAACCCTTTTTACGTCCAATCGCAGGGCACTGGTCTCCCTACAACCGGGGAAGGCCTGGACCACTCCACCACGCTGCTCCAATGCGGTTTGGTGGAGATACGAAGTACGGATTATACTATTATTATATTTACTGAAAATATATGACCTAATACATACGTCAAAGAAATATGCATTAAAGTCTATGCTTCCTAAATTGAACTTTTCTTCTGCGGCAGCTGCACTCGTAGTATCTGGTATAGGCGGTGTGGTTGTTTGGTTAGTTTCTGAAATTGCATTGAAATAATCGCATGGTTTTCAGTTATTATTTTGTTTTCAACCGACGTCAAAAAAGGAGGAGGTTCTCAATTCGACTGCATTGTTGTTTTATGTTTGTTGCGTCATAACTTAAGACTGATTTCTTTTTTTATATCAAAGCTGGTACTTCCCATTTGATCCCATTTCAATTTGATCATGGCATCCAGGAGCACACCAAACTTATGACCTACAACTCAACTTGCGACAGTTTGAAATCTGAAAAGTATACTATAACCTGCTCAGGAGTATGAAAAATAGTTGTACGAAGTTTCGTTAAAATCCGTCGAGTAGTTTTTGTTTCCATAACTGTTATAACAGACAGACAGACAGGGTCTACATGCACTTTTGCTATTTCTTTCACTTGAAACTAATCGTAAGCTTTGCCCGGTGTCTGTTAAATGAAATAATTATTCATAAACTGTAGATTTATTCTTAGAAATATGTGAACCCATATTTGCCAGATAGGCAAACAAAAGATTATATTGCTAAGTAACACGTATTGTAATGGTGTGTGGGTTGTTGTGGGACCCTGGCAGAAATCTATAGGTAAGTTCTTCTACATATTACATGTACTCGTAGTACTAGGTGTGCGGTACTGTACTGTTTCACCGGCGACAACATTTTTACCAACGTTTCCCTTCACTGCTCAGCTCCTATTGATTGTAGCGTAATGAAAAGTATACTATAACCAGCTCAGAAAAAATAATTGTACCAGTTTTGTTAAAATCCGTCGAGTAGTTTTTGTTTCTATAACGATTATACAGACAGACAGACAGACAGACAGACAGACAGACAGACAGATAAAAATTTTACTGATTTCATTTTTGGCTTCAGTATCGATCCCTAATCACCCCCTGATAGTTATTTTGGAAATATATTTCATGTACAGAATTGACCTCCTACAGATTTATTCCTATAGATGTACCTAAAAATTAATTATACAATATTTTGCATTCAGATAAATTATAATATTTTATATCTGTAAAATAAATTTGCCATTTTTTATTAGTTCAAATACCCAAAGTGAGACGTCACACTTTACAAAACAAAAAGTAAATAAGTTAATAAGCTGACTGATCAATGGAGAGTTTTTAAAACTGAATTATTTCGATTTCTATTTGATTGAGGTAAACATAAAGCAAGAGCTGATGGGGCACATTTTATCTGCCCAATTTCAAAGTGGATTCTGGAAAATATGATGTCACAGGCCAAAAAGTGGTAAGTAAAAATTTATGAAGAAAAAATACTTAACATTTTTTCGCGTGAAAGATAATAAAATAATTAAAGCACATAGTATATTAAAATAAGGTCTAGGCATTTACACTTGTTAAAATATATTTAAAAAAAATATGGTACCAGTTTTATTATAAATATATTTACCTCATTCTAGAAGCGAAGTCCCACTTTTATTAAATGTAAAAAAATGTCCAAAAAAATGAAATTTTAATGTCTGATAAATGGTAATTACTGATGACACATAATAATATATATACCTACCTAAATAATTACAACAATAAAAAACACAATGTTTTGTATGCCAAATATTTATTAATGAATCATAAACCATGCACAATATCACCTTTCTGTTTCTAAATTTAAAAATTTAAACATCTATTCGTCTTTCCCAATTTTTTTTTCCAAATATTAGTCAATGATAGATGAATGACGAATAATCAAACTGTTAGAAGTTGATGAAAACTACTTACTACAATGTTCTGGAAGTACACATTTCTTTGAAGCGCTATCGTAAACGTAGTTTGGACGACAATCACAACCGTTTAGTTGGCAGATCAGGGGGCAAACTCGACCCTTATTCTTGTAATTGGAACAACGAGTGCAGAACGTTCCACATCCTGGCATCGCGTTCTTATCTCCTCCGCATGATGCTGGTTAAAAGTACAGGAAATCGTTAATTGCATTATTAATAAGAACGTGTCTACGTATACAAATAAACTTTCTATCAGGCTTGACGTCGTAAATCTTAGACAGAAAACAATTTTTAACCAAATTCACAAGAGAAGGTTCTCAATTCGACTGATTTTTTTTTTATAATCAACAACTCATTGTACACAGCAGGACTTTTCGATACACGTAAAACGTGCAATTTTTTAACATTACTTACGGCAATCCATCTGTGATATGCATACTCCGTTTTTATCCCTCACGAATCCTGATTTGCAAATACATCTGGGTTTTTCGCATTTGATGTTTTTATTATCGCATTGATAGCATGATAATGGGAATCCAAGGTCGTTACACGTCTTCGCTCTGCAAACTTTATTGGGGCACTCTACATACTCCTCATTTTCGGTGTCACATCCAGCTAGAAATAATAGGTAATTAACACTAACTTACACAACCAGAAAAGGATACCATTTAGGTTGACAATTAGTTAAGTGGTCTTAGTGGAGATAGGTACTGTTGGTAAAAATATTTTGTTTAGCTAAAGCCACTGTGGCGTAAGCCCTTAATGTTTTATGGGCAAGTGTGAAGGTATAATCCTATAACCTACAGGGAGGAGTCCAAACTTCAACGTTGTTCTTGGTAGGGCTAGATCCTATCCGTTTATGGTAATAGACATTTCCGTCGTTAATCGATGGTTGGTGTTGTGGTGTAAAATGACACAAAAACTTGATTGCAGTTCATCATCAATTCATATCTTAACAAAAAATTATATTATCTTATACTTACGTGGACATTGAGATATAGGAATACAGGTGTTGTTGGCGTCACGCGCGTATCCCTCCAAACAGTAGCACATGCGATTGCAAACAATATTGATAATGGGACAGTTCTTGTGACTCTGATATTTTAGCTTTTCACATACGTTATCGCACGCATTATCGCAAGCGAAGTATTCGTATTTGCCGGTACACTTTTCTAAAAATGAAATGAAGTTGATTATACGTATGAACATTTTAATAAGTTTACTATAATATATGTAGTTTGATGTGATTTGTAAAATAACTCGAGTTGTTCATAATACATATTGTTTTGTTACATAAAATATTAACATTAAATTATACTCGTAGACACATATGAATGAGTAATTTAAACTTGAAATCAAACTGATTGCTTGCCTGTCTGATAAAACACAACATATTTTTGTCTCAGTGAGACGGCGTAGATCCATCACCGATCCAGCCAAGTTGCAGCAATTTGAATAAATAACAATTTTTTTTCTACTGTAAGACAAAGGTAATTTTGGACGTAAAGGGTAAACTTACTGCAGTCCTCTTTACTAATGCATACACCAATTTTGTTTCTATAGAACCCTGGCTGGCAACGGCACTCGCCTTTGCACTTGTAATTGGCTGGAGTAAGAGGACAATTGTATATCTTGTCAATATTCTCACATGTTTGATTGGCACACATTGGCTTGGGGCAAGGGTAGTAAATTTCATTCTGACCGCAAGTTATTGCTGTAACACAACATTTTATTTGAGGAATATTATGTTATAATATATCTTCGTTGGATTTAAAGTAAGTACGAAATAATCATGACAAAGAAAAAACAATATTTTATTTCAGAATCAATTCATTATATTGAACCAAAAAAACCTGGAAATTTAATGATCATTAATAAAAAAGCGTCTACGTAATTTAAATACAATACTGGAAATGCAGTTTTGCGTTCACATGACGTTAATTAAGTTATTTAATAGATACTAATAAGATATGAATAAACCAGATATCTTACAGCATTCTTCAAATGTAACACAGTCGTCATATGAGTTTCTATAATAGCCTGATTCACAACGGCACGCAGGCGGGGGGCACTCAGGGTCTCCTGGTTTTGGCGGAGCTTTACAACGAACCAATCTGTCATCTGTACCGCATTTCCTTGCAGGGCAAGTGGCCGGGCATTCGTCGTAGTATTCATGCGGCTTTGAGCAGTATTCATTCTCTAAAAATCAAATATTTTCTGGCTTAGAGCATCCTACTAATATTTTAACGCGAAAGTTTGTAAGTATGGATGGATGAATGGATGTTTGTTACTCTTTCACGTAAAAACTACTGAATGAATTTTAATGAAACTTTACGATAATATAGCTTATACGAGTACATCAGATTAATACAATTCATAAAGATATTGTGTGAATTGCTCGAAATGCTAATCCTGCGCAGACGAAGTCGCGGGCACCAGCTAGTTTATTTATATGTCTTGGATACTCATAGATTTCTGGGTTTGAAATTCACAGAATAAAAGTGTATATTTTAGAAGCTATCACAGAAAAACTGACATTAAAGCTAGCACCATATAAAATCTGATGCATAAATCCAATAAAATCTCTTACATCTTCTTTATAGTTTTGTAACATCTAATGCATCGTTAACCGTAAGAGTTCTCTTACTAACTTAAGCATACTTACTTGGACATTGGTCAGTTGGGACACAAACACCATTAGCATTACGCAGGTAACCACTCTCGCATACACAACCGCCTTTACAAGCTCCCTCTACCAAATCTATGCACACAGATGGTCGCCCCAGTTGTGTACAGTTGCGCTTATCACACCCACCATTCGCACACTTTGAGTACACTTCGAACTTGCCTTTGCACCTTGCTGAAATATAAATCACCAAGTTATTTATCATACCAATTTTTTTTTTATCATATGAAGTAGACGACGAGCATGCAGGCCACCTGGTGGTAAGTGGTCGCTGCCGCCCATGGACATCTACATCCAACCTCAAGCAGGCTCGTGTCTTGCCTGAGGTCGCATGTAGTTG
>DWAV01003026.1:0-10266 GCA_018231305.1 Noctuana lactifera | reverse complement strand
ATTTGAAATGCAATTTTGTGCAGATTTGAGCCGCGAATAACAAAAATGTGTCAGATCTTAACATATAACGAGAAATGACGGGGAACAGGGCATTGGACGGTTGTCGACTCCAACGGAACTAACTCAACGAAACGACGCGTTCACATGCATAATGTCTCAATGGTAACCTATAATAAGCAGACAAAGTTGCTTTGATAACATCAAAAAACTATATCGAATTCATTTTTTAAAATAAAACATCCATAGCCAATTTTGTTCTGTTAAAAATCACGTTCAAATAAGAAACAAAGTAATGAATACGATACAATACTAGTTGTAGTATTCGCTCTCACTGCATCTCTGTATCACTGGTATAAATGACTGATCGACGAGAGTTTAAAAACAATATGCAAGTATACATTTATTACGTAATCACATTTAGATATTATGCAATGCATGAACACGTCACAACTCCACACACGCGTCGCCGCGACGGCAGCGCCATGATCAAAACTTCGTTGCAAACAAACCTTTCACAATGGCACTATAATAATAACATGGTGTTACAAAAACCAACGCAAACTCGCGAGCCGCTGTTTAATCTGTGGAGCACGCCACACAAAGCGACAGCTGTCAATGTCACTGTCAAACGGGGAAAAAATTGACACATGTGCGCTCGACGTAAACATTTAAAAATAAGTTGACAGTTCTGTTGACATGAACCACAGACTGTTTAACAAAAAGTAAAACAACAAGCAAAAATGACAACTCGACGGAATAACACACCAATGATTATGTTTTGCGAATTGCTCACCGACGGACAGACAGGACACGACACTATGCTAATATGGCAAACTATCCTTGATATGCAATCCCAGAGGGAGACGGGGCGATCGGCCGCCCGCGTGTGCGAGCGAGACGGCACCACGCGACTCGAGGGGGAACTTAACTACGCTTAACACTACGTGGGCGCGGGCCGTCTTCATGTTGCCATTCCCCACCGAAACATGTCTTCACATATATCATTTTATTTTTTAATTAATAATTATTTTAGTTTGATTATTCTTGTGCGCGTGCGCGTCACGAAAAAACTAACACATAGCCACTTAGTACCTAATTGTTAGTAAAAATTCCCTTAACGCATTCAAAATATATATATAGTTATATAGTTCATTATTATTAATATAATAGCTGATGCCTAAACCGATACAATCTGTATAGGTAAGTGTATAGTATAGTACATCTATATTTTTTTTTTCAAATAACTCTGTGCCTAATATACATTTTAAGCCGATTTTGTTTGAGAAGCTCGTAAAGGGTAGAAAGTGTTTGGACATTTTTTAAAACACTACACGTGGAAAATATGATTGTACCTACCGCTAAACAAATGCATTCGAACCGAACATTGTACTACATTTACTAAATTTAAAACGCGGGAACGACCAGGCGTCCGGAAAAATCAACTGCAGGAAAGAGACAGAAAACACCTAGTGGACGCCCCATTTGGACTCTCCGAGAGACGGTAAACAGTCAAAAGTTTAAAAACCTTCATGCAAAAGTTAAAACGGTTATAAGAAATTCAATTCTCAAATTGCGTATGTCAGTGCCGGCTGCATACTCCGAAACGATCTCTCATTGGTCGAACACCAAACGCGTTCATTGGTTAGAAATGGCATGCGGCGATTGGTCAATACCTTAGTCTCAAGCCCTATGATTGGTCGATATCTAGTTCATCTCTTAAGAGTCCAAATTATTAAAGGAAACGGTAGAAGTGTGAGTCGCGTCAAAAGTGTCACATTAAATATACAATCATAGTGTTTCGGCCTTACCGCTACTTTATCATACGAAAATTACAACGACTACTGTTTTATTCAATTTTTTTTTCATTACATACATATATTATAGGTACAGTTTCTCTTATACGCTTAAGTTTTAAGAAAACGATTAGAAAATCGAAGTAACTCGTACTACGAAAGCAAGCGAAGGAATTGTGTTTTATTTTTTTTTCTTCATTTACGTATAAATTTGATATGATCATTTAATATTTTACTCACATATAATATATATCTGAGACTTAGTTTAAGAGGACTACGAACGGAAGAAGTTTCGTCGCGAAGTCTTGCGCCGCGCAAAAGCTTGTTTTCTCTCTAAAAGTTCTCATTTTCTGGAAACATATCCCAAATTCGGAGACATTAACAGTTTAATCAGTGGCTCTCTACGATACTAGGGTACTTTATACCGAAAATATCAAGAACGAAATGTGGACTTTATGTTTATTCTATTAGGGGTGTATTTTGAATGGTCCAAGTTTGAGATATATTCCAGTTTGCGGAAAGTCTCAATAGTTATAAAAAATCAATTCCTGTCTTAGAACTGTACTATATCCCTCACTATTCGTATACAAGTGGCGTTTCACTTGAAAATAAACCTTATTACAATACAACAAAGGTAAAATTTCCTAAGTTACAGAAATTAAAGTGTTATAAATCATAAAATGCCTTAAACTTAAATCTACAAAATTATTCATATACCTAATGATATAATTAATAATAATATATTAAATTAAAAACATAACTTCAAAATGATACACCAAACTATTGATAGAAATTGATTCACAAAAATATATAGACTTCATATACATATTGGTATTATTTTCAATACAATGTTCATACATACATTCAACCAGAGTAAAGTATTCATTCGACTTACAGGAAATAAATACTATTTAATACATAATATAAAATGATTCGAATTTCAATAAAATATGATAAAAGACATACGTATATCGAGCTGCGTGTACCAGGCTAACATAAATCAGCAGCACTATACCGGCGTCCAAGTGAAACGGCACGTGGGTGCGAGCGGGGGCGCGCGATGCGGGGGTGGGCGGGGCGTGCGAGCGAGACGGCGATAGTGCGTTAAGTACGTGTCGCGGCCGCGTCGGAGGGGGACGGCTTACATCGTGCTGTTGTCCCACTCCAGCTGGCTGATGTTCCTGTACTTGTGTTGCTTGCCGGGTACCACTGCGGACAGAATACAAGAAAAAATAAGAATACTAGCTTTTCCCTACGACTTCGTCCGTGTGGACTTGTCCGAATCAGGCCCTAAATGTAAAAAAATCAATGTTTACCCTTAAGGGTAGAATTTTGGAAAATCCTAGCTATCTTAGACACTATATTTAAGGCGACATTCACTCCTCGTGAGTAGCAACGCGTTCACGTCTTATCTCAGCAAGTCCTTCTCTCCTATTTGAGGTTGGAAGTCAATGTCCATGGGTTGCAATGGCTACTTAACATCAGGAATAATACAGAATTACGTTAAGTAATCGAGTTACGTACGTAACGTCACTTTATTAGAGTTTATCCATACGATTTTTAGTTCCCCACACGCCCACGGAGCGCTGTTTAAAGTCCCATACAAAATTTAACTGTTACTACTCGATTTGTAAAACTTTCGCGATGGAGCTACAGGTGGCCTGCATGCACGTTTCCTACATTAAAAAATTACACATATAAGTCTTTAATTAATTACCCTCTTCTTCGTCGTCGGAGTCGTTCCGGTCGGAATCGGAGTCGGAGCACGACTCGCCCTCGGAGCTGTCGGCCGCCGCAGCGCCCACGCTGGCCACGCGGCGCCCGCACTCGGGGACGCTCTGGGGACGGCGCACACACTTCATATACTCGAGTAGGACCTTCGATCACTAATAGACTTCACAATCAGCAAATTTCTACGTCATGTGTGAAATAAAAGTGTGTCGAAAAGTTTTTCGTGTTCAACAAGTAAACAATTTATTCATTTTTATTATAAGCAACATGAGTGACAATAATATCCACACTGAATGAATATAAAATACGACGAATTAACGACGTGCATGAGATTATGTAATTCGTATATTTAATTAACAAAATGGGGGCGGCCATTAGATTTATTATGGCATTCTAGATTTAGTACAGAGTCATGTAACGCGTCATAACGACTGACGCGGCCACACTACTACCCTAGTTACTTGTGGAGGGTGTGGTGTGACATCGTGTCGCCAGTGCACTGACCTCCTCCATGGGGTTGACGGTGATGGTGAGCGCGGAGTCGTCCCACGCCATCTCGGTGTCGACGGGCGGCACGCGGTGGCGCGCGGGGGGCTGCGCGGGGCCGGCGGCGGCGCGGGGGGCGCGCGCGCGCACCACGGCCACGCCCACCAGCGCCGCCACCGCGCCCACGCACACCGCGCCGATCACCAGCGCCACGTGGTCTGTCACAACGAACACTTACGTTACTAACATTTTCCATTCAGTCCTCCATTATTCTCGCAAGATACGGGCCTGTCTGAACACCACTTACCCGCACTTGACCAGCGTGGTGGATTATGTCTTGGTTTCCTATTTGAAACTTCTATTAAAGCCTTTCTTGAAGAGGAAACCGAGGAATTTTAATACAATCGAATACAGCAATGGATCGAAAGTCAAGTAAGACGTAGGTAAGAATTCATATTTGTAAGCCTATCACGGGGCGCTCTATAATACCTGCTATATTCACTATATCGTATACCTTATACTACAAATAAAGAATTAAATTAATCCAAATGCTTACTGGGCGGTGCGTGCGCGTGCGCGCGAGCATCGTGCAGGTCGAGCGTGCGCGGCGCGGGCACGTCGGCCGCGTGCGCCGAGCGCATCGCATGCGCCGCGAAGGCGCGCGGCACCGCCGCCACGCCCTCCGCACCACCCACCGACGACTCCATCGACTGCAGAATATAAATAACATTTTATCATTCATTTATTCACTCCTTGATCTTATACAGTTCCATGTTTAAGTGGATATTGTCAAGTAAATCACCTTATCGCGTGCGACAGCATCCAGCTTGTCGGCGAGGCCGCTGGGTCGCAGGCCGTGAGCGTCGCCACTCGCGCGAGGGTGTACCACGGTTAACTGAAAAACAAACAATTTCATTCCCTTCACTTTCTATTGCAGACCATTTATAAAATGGTTATCATAGAAGGGTTGCCACCTCATAAGGGTGTTAAGAAAACACAGAAAAGGTGTTAAATACTGGTACAAGTACTTACGGTCTGCACGTACTCGTTGCTCGTGAAGCGGCCGTTGAGCTCGGAGCAGGTGAGCTTGAACACGCGGTTCAGGTAGTACGCCGGCTTCTTGTTACTGTACTCGATCTTGCGCAACACCTGGAAGCGTTATGTAGTCATTGGCTTTTATTTTTAAACTTTGGGAGGTTGTCTGTGACTTATACGCATGACATCAGAGCACAGACAATAAATAGACTAATATGGCTGACAGGGCGTTTTCGAACGTTTATGAAAAATATGACTTTAAATTACAGTTTTAGGGTTTTATAGGCGTTAAAAAATTATAGGTATATATTCTTTTGCTTAATATAACAAATATGAACTATTTAGGACCTATTTGAAAAAAGAGTCAAATAGCCAATCGTTCAATCAACGTTTAGTGGGTAATATGGAAATAAATCCAGTGACGTAGACATTGCGCTGGCGCCGTGCAACGCGTACCTTCTGGTAGTTGGCGACGGTGTCGGCGCCGGCCAGGCTCACGCCGTCGCGGGTGAGCGCGGCGCGGATGTCGGACGCGGGCAGCGTGGCGGCGCCGCGCAGCGCCAGCGCCTCGTGGTCGGGGTTGAGCGCCGGGTACACCGACACCACGCACGAGTCCAGCTTCTGGCTCTCCGCGCCGCCTGCGCACGCGCACGCACCACCGGGACATCGTTATCATTATCATTATATTTTATACATTTTACTTGCGTTAATCTGTACCTTGAAATGTTCTGTTATGTTTATGAAATCTGTGTTTTAATAAATTACAGCAATGAAATTAGCTGAATGAATGAAGCTTGATAACTAGTTTGATTAATCTTTTCTATAATGTTCGCATACATTTTTTTCATAATGTTTGTTTATTGATAGCACTTGTACAGTTAATTGGTTTAGGTTGTACTTCTGTTTTCATCACTTCATTTAGCTGCGAGCGCGATAAGGCTGGTAACAATGGTGGTAACTAGCACCGACCGAAAGTGTCGGGCGGTCACTAGTGGCAACACAATAAGCATCACATAATGGACAGCGAGAGTCGAGTAGTGGCGGTGTGACCGTGTGTGTGCGTGTGTGCAACTGACCGTGGTGGGGGTGCGGGCGGGGCGCGGGCGGCAGCACGGCGAGCGCCACGTCGGGGAAGAGCGGCAGGCCGGCGCGGAAGTGCGCGTAGTCGCGGGCCGCCTCCGCGCTGCCGTTGATGAGGATGGTGGGCGTCTGCGGCGCCAGCACCATCACGTACGACTCCGCCGGCTTCGCCTTCAGGATGCGCCCGTTGTCGCACCTGCGCGGATATCGCAACGGGATGTTTTGTTATTAACTATTATCAAGTGTCTATTGAGTTTCTGTAAATTTATTGATTTTATCTTTCCTATTTTCGTTTCCTTGAGAATTGTATGTCAAACACAGGTTTTAAGTTTCCTTAATGCTAGTATAAGTATAAGATGTTAGGATAAAATTTAAGTTTATTATATACTTTACCTATATCTATCTCTAAATGAATTAATCGAAATTAAATGGAGCACAAATTATTTTCATATCATATTATAATAATCAAATCAAGAAGACAAAATCTTCAAATGAAAAAAATTGGGCGTAAAGCAGATTCATATTTGTCTTTTCGTAGAAACTATATTAAGTCTATTTAAAGTCGATTTAAAACGGAATCTTTAGAGCAGTACGGCAGCAGTGCATCATCAGTCAATCAATCATTCAATCATCTTTATTGTGGAATATAATTAATAGTACCGTAATGTAGGAGTAAAAATAACAATGGTTTTTTCATATATCCGCCATAATAGGCACACAATAGTGAAATATTGATAATATTGAGTGAAGTGGTGAAGTAGTGAAGCAGTTGAGCAGTTCACTCACGTGATGGTGGTGTCGAGGTGCACGTTCCGGCGGCCGGGCGTGGGGAAGGCGCGCGCGTCGCCGTACGCCACGCGCCGCACCAGCGTCTCCACCTCGGCCGCGCCGTCGCCCTCCACCGACACCGACTTCAGGTCTGCACATAAAAACATTTCAACATTACAAAGGAAGAAAGAAACAGAAAAAAGAAAGACAGAAAATTATGTTTTTAATAAAAAAATCAAATAAAAGGCATATCGCTGAAAAGTTACAATATAATTATAAGAGGGACGTGTTACGAAACGAGCCTTGCACAGCATTATGCTAGAGTCCGAGGACAACCAGCGCTGATCTTCCACAGGCACCGTTTGGTGACGCCATGATTGGCGGAGTCGCGGAAGTGTTCCTGGAGCTTCACCTCGCAGTGGTGCGGTAGAAAACCATCAGGTTTCATCACCTCCGTGACAAAAAATTGGTGCCGAATTTTCTTGACGAAAAAAGGACTCACATAGATCAGGTGCGAGGCTGAGCCCCTCCCGGCAGCGCGCGGCGCAGCGCAGCGCGGAGGCGGGCTGCACGCCGCCCACCAGCACGCCCAGGCCGGCCATCCACCCGTGCATGTGGTGCTTCATGTCGCTCTCCGTGCCTGAGGAATTATTTATTAATATTAGTATATTAGTATTTTAGTAATACTTAAAAACTAGAAACACATTAATAATATATACTATCTAGAATATTTATTTAAACATCGACTGCGTGACAAATCGTAGACTTAATAAATAAAATTATCGGCAGAAGACATTAAAACATTAAGACGTTGTCAAGTAATGTTGAACTATGTTTCGTTAGCATTAAAGTTCAGTTCACCTTGTCAACAAATACTTACAATAAGCGTAGTGTTTAGTGCATGAGTAGAATGGACCAGTCAGCTAACGATGACCTCTAACCCCTTGGTATCCACTGACTACTGGGGTTCCCCGTCAAACAGATCCACATTAGAGAAACACACGGTAACCACATTACAGCACCAATCGAAGACACCGTATTATATAACTTTGAATTTTGTGTCATAGGAATTAGAGTTCAATTCACCTTGCCAGCAAGCGCCGACAACGAGGGTGGTGTTGACTCCATGGGCAGGATGCAGGGGCCAGTCGTCGATGACCTCGGGCCCCTTGCCATCCACGGGCCGGTAGGGCTCGCCGTCGACGAACAGCTCCACGTTGGGGAAACGCACGTTGACAGCGTAGTGGTGCCACTCGTTGTCGCACACCTGCTCATCAATAATAAATAAATAAATAACGCTTCACACTCTCAGCCCTACGCATGGATTCCCTGAGTCGTGGGTGCCATGGACACACACAAACACCCAGACTGCGAACAAAAAAACCAAATTCATCATTTAAATTTCTGTCCCGCTGGCGCCCGAACCCAGGAACCTTCCAGAACCCAAGATAGGAAAAGATTTACTGAAATTCTACCCTCTGGGGGCATAGTTTGTATGATCCCATCCTTGGTCCAATTAATAATTAAATCCACAACGAAGTCGAGGGCATTAGCTAGTTATGATAGATCAGTGGGCAGACGGACAAGAGTAGCATTATCACATAATTATAAAATCGAAGTACGGAAGAGACACTCTTATACATTATTTTGCCTCAAAATGGCGGTGTCATCAGCATTCACGTGAAAAAATTGATTTCAAAAAGAAATCCCCTTTGTTGGCGTATGGCAGCTTACCTCCGGCAGCTTCCACCGCCACTCGGCCGGCCTGAAGATGTTGAGGTCGCCCTCGCCGAAGTCGCGCCGCAGCAGCAGGATCAAGCGGCAGTTGCGCACGAACAGCGCGTAGTGGTGTCGGTTCATTTCTGTTCAAGCGAACTCATGATCACTTCATACGAATTAAATCCATCAACAATCATTCTCCAGGTCCCAGAGACAAGAGGAAGAGGCTTCATTTTTATTTCTTTTAAAAATGTTTCAGGAGCTTAACTGTGTTAAAGATATAACTCAATAAAGCATTAACCTATAATTAATTCTTTTGATGGATATTTCAGATGAATATCTCATCTACAATGGTATTTGAACTATTTGAGGTCTGATGCCTCTCAACTCCCGCATAAGACTTCCGGGAGGACGGTGGCGGCTAGTGTCACTTAAATCTAAGTTGCAGGAGTTAATTAACTGACTATATTGTTATTGTTATCAGGAGAAAGGGAGAAAGGAAGAAATGTCTCTTTCTCTTGCCCTCTCTCTCTGTGTGTGAGTGTACTGACTGTGGTCATCGGCGAGACACATGAGGTGCTCCTTGCGGTGCTTGTCGTGGTCGGGCGGCGGCGCGTGGCGCAGCCAGGCCGACACGCTGAAGGCGCTGCCCAGCGAGTGCGGGACCACGGCCTCCGGGACCACCGCCGACGTGCTCTCGCCGTCGAACTCGAACATCTGCTCGCCGTCGCGCCCTGGGGACGGGAACCGCGTTCCACACTTGTATATGACCGTTAAGGTACAATATCGACATGGCAATATGAACATGGGGAACACGGAGCAAGAGCTCTTTTAGCCCATTGAGAATAGCTCTGCCACTCGCTGCTCGGTCACTCCATAATTTAGACATGCGCTATATTAAATAGTAGTTTTCTGGGCAAAGAGATGACCCCACAAAACAACAACGCACCTGAATCAGGTTTCAGGGACTTGGCCCATTCGTTGCCGGCGCCGGGACTCGGGAGCAAATCGATCGTTTTCGGGTCCAAACCTGCAACCACAATATTTCACAATCAGTCTTACCAGTCCTTAATAATTAATATTCCAACAGGAATTAAGAACATAAAACAATTATGGCAATCCTACGAGATCAATTGATAGCGTGTTTTTTTTATAATATATAGATGGTTTAAGACACTCAGTACTATAGCGTAGCAAAGGAAATCTACTTCGATCATAGAGCGATTGATTGAAACAAAATATGGTCGTTAGAGATGAGACAGACGATGGTGGTGATGGTGTACTGACCGCAGATGTTTCGCTGCGCGTGCAGCGAGTAGGTGTCGCGGTCGCAGGCCACGCCGGCGCGCGAGGCCTGCAGCGTGACGGCGGCCTGGATGCGCGTGACGCCGGGGCAGCGCTCGTCGCTGGAGCACGCCTCCAGCCGCGCCGCCGGGAACAGCGCCAGCGCGCCCGACCCCGGCGCGTAGTCCACGCGCTCCGCCAGCCCTGCGCGCGCAACACCACATCCCACATTATTTGGTAAGTAGTTATCATTTTATTTATTATCGCACCTCCCACATCGCACCTTAAAATTAAGGAGGTACAAGGACATTACATCTCCCAGTCCACCCTGCGTGGTGCAGTGAGTGTGGTAGGCGCACTCGTTATCTAT
>DWAV01003025.1:0-10267 GCA_018231305.1 Noctuana lactifera | reverse complement strand
TCTATCGATAACAACCGGGACCGACGGCTTAACGTGCCCTCCGAAGCACGGAAGCGCGCATGAAATTTGCCACTAGCAGTCACCTAATAGTATAAACTAATTTTATCAAAATCAACGAACAAAACAATGGATTACAAAACTTGGCATACAAATAAAAAATGGGTAAACAGTACATAACAAATTAAATAAAATATACTGTATGAACTGTAAGAAATACATATTTAAGTTGAGTAAGAAATACTGACGTACCGGAACAAGTTAGGTTAGGGTTAGGTTAGCTTTTTCCGAACTTAAGTTTGTTCTATTGCAATTCACTTCTCAGATCTTTTATTTATTAGCCATATAGTGACTGACCTGTGCGGGTGGCGGAGGGTAGGACGGCTGCGACAGCTGCGTGAGGAGGGCGGAGTTCCCCGGGTACAGCGTCTGCCGCGGCGGCACCAGCCAGTTGGGGCGCGCCGCTCGCGGGAAGGGCGCCGCCCCCACCCGGGGCTGCGGCACAGTGCCACGCCCTTGTCTACCCGAGAACAGGTACCATTTTATATATATTTATATCCTATTGATATACATACAGAATCAGACCCTAAAAATCAAAAATATAATAGAATGAATCACATTTTCCTATACAAAATTTGCCCCCGTTTTTCACCCCCTTAAGGGTAGAATTTCAGGAAGTCCTTTCGTATTGGATGCCTACGTCATATAAAGAACACATCCAAGTTTCAGGTATCTATAATCAGCAGTTTAGGTATAATAAGTATCAGGTATAATCAGCAGTTTAGGTTGTGCATTGATCCGTCAGTCAGTCAGTAATAAATCATGACAAAGCATTTTATATGTATAGATGTTTTATAATTGACTAGCCACCCGCCCCGGCTTCGCACCGGTACAATGCTGATACTAAATACACTACAGAAAAACTGTGAACGTTTATTCATATAAACCTTCCTCTTCAATCACTCTGTCGATTAAAAAAAACCGACTTTGTTTTATACTATGTAGTGATTGTCAATAAATTATCTCAGTTCACAATACGGTGTGGATCTCACATACCCATACACATCAGGCTGTATGTCGGGTACAGGGGGCGGCGCCGGACTGGGCGGTCGCTCTTTAAGACTGTACCCTCGAAGCAACACCAAGTGACGCGGATCCTGGAACCAAAATATGCGGGTCGCTAGTTATAAACTATTTTACGCGATGAGACTGCGTCGTGTCGCGCATTGTGTTGCATACAAGGTATTCTATTATATTCAGACGGTTACATAATTATATTCTGGTGCATGTCCTCACCTTGGCGAAGTTCCGTTGCTGTGCTGCCAGCAGTTCTCCGCCGGCGTGCTCGTACAGCGCAAGTAAGGCGGGAATACGTCGCGCGGCCGCCACTGACAGCTGGGCACCTCGCTCGCCCATCGCTCGGGCTGCCGCTTCTGGACTCGCTGCTACACCTATGACAAAAAAGTTTAGTTTTAATAAAATAATTATAACACATACTTAAATTTAAGACTTATATGGTTTTTTAATGGATGGCGTTGTCAGTGCTGGACCGAATGAAATTGGGACCAAACTGTAAGCATCAGCAATAAAAATTGAATGATTTTTTTCAATCTTTGATTTTTGATCCATTCACCCAGTTCTTTGACAGTCTCCTCCTTTTTTTTTGAAGTCAGTTAAATAAAGATTTTGGTTATCACAATGACAGGTTGATGATTCATTTAGGGTTCATTACCTGGAGGCACCAATCCACCTGCATATGCGGAGTATGGTGGTGAACAGCACAACAGAATCACATGCAATGGTATATCTGTTCTACCCAGCTCCTCCAAGCATGCGAGTGCTGCTGAGAGGGCTTCAGTGACACATGCTCGGCTCTCCGCATGACCTCCAATGTACCTGGAAAATTTCAATAGGATATTGTTTGTTTGTAGTGAATCATAGTGTGGGAGCAAGTGGCACTTATCTAATGTATTTTTGGTTGATTAAAAGATAATTTTCATTTTTAATTTCCATTTAGGGTGCAATATAAAGGCGACAGTGCAACTTTGGTGCAGCTGGCCAATAGCAACATTAACAACATCAGCCGCAATATCATTTATTACTAATTTTAATATTTGAAATATCATTTGTAACGATAATCTGTTATACTTATAATTTAAGTTGCAAAACAGTATGGTAAGACATGCATTGCTTTGTTTTTACCCGCATGCAAAAAAAATTTTGCAGCGGGTAAAAGCAAAGCTGCAATGGCCCAGTTGTTAAGGTGTCTCGGTACTAATGGGATGGTCATGAGTTTAAATCCCACTTGCGGAAAAAAAATTGCAAATTTATATATATAATTTATTACAATTTTAGACAAAAAAAAGGTGACTCACTGTATTTTGTCAACAATTTCTACGACGTTCTGTGGGCATGTGAAAGGCCCATATGTAGACACAGGAAGGCCAGGGCTGCAGTCAGCTGCTTTGTATGCAACAACACCATATACAGAGCCACTGCCTCCCGCTTCTTCTAGTGGGCCTCCATGGAAGTATCTAGAAGAGTAGAAAAGATATTGTTACTACCTCATAAATTATCCATACTTTACCATCAATTTAAAGCATGCAAGTTCATATTACAATGTATGAACCATGTGCTGGTGCTGAAGAAGAAAACAACTCTAGGATCAGGGTGGTGGAGTATACTTCAGGCCTTCCCCAGTTGTGGCAAGAGGCCTGAGCCCAGCAGTTGCACATAAAAAGGGTTGAAGACATGAGAAAACAACTAGTTGACAGTTCAACTTCAAAATTTAACAACTATAAATATTGTTATCAACTTTAATACAAAGCAGCATACAGTCCACCTAATGTTGTAGTCACTGCAACTCTTGGACACCCACGTCCAACCTCAATCTCAAATAAAGTGTCTCCGGTATTCGCTTCTCCCCACACGAAACATAAGAACATACAAGACTTTCTTCACGATGAGTATGTGAGGCAGCTACGGTACCTCGCCAGGCAAGTTTTTAAAGTTCTACCACCTACAAAATATATAAAGGTTGGCTGCGTGTATAAAAAAAATACTCACTCCAGTGTAGGCACAATATAATTAGTTTTGAGTTCATTTATATAGGCACTGTTCGCCGCCGTGGCTTCAATAACAAATATTACTTCGGCCTGTATTGGCGTATCTGGGGCATTTACAACCATTGTGGCATCGAGTAAGAACAACAGTTAATTATTCTTCATTACTAATCAAACTTTAAATTGTAAAATTCAAACAACAAAATAAATTACTCTTTGATAATTCAATACAATACACGGTCAGGCCAGGCTCAGCTAGATAGCTTTGACACTTTTGACGTTTCGTTCGATGACATTGACACACACAGCACACTACACTAATGCATTCAATACATTGTCATTTGAAATAATGAAAATAACAATAAATATTTCGTGTTTTTATTCTATTTTATTGAAACATCGTAAAACTGCACTTTTTATATAGGTAAACGTTTTAAAGCTTTGGATGTCCGAAGTACCTACACTTGCTACTTGTAAAATAAAAACGTCTGTGTTGTTACAATGACATAATCATGTCATATGTCATTGACATTGACATATTGGCGACATTGATGATTGATGTATCTTATACCTAATCAAAGACAAACAAATAAAAGACATGTAAGATAAAAATTTCCATATTTCCAATAATAAAACATTGGAATATGTTTATTTAAAGTAATGCAGATATTATTGTAGAAGCTTAGCTAACGTTCATTTCAAATCTAATTTGCCTAAGTTCAAAATGCCTGTTTATTCTATAACATCCAAATAAAAATCTTCATAAAAATGTCCGATAAAATGTACAAGAAAATGTTGTTGCGGCGAAGATTTTGTAAGCGTGTTTTTTTAATTATAATTGTGTTTGCGATATCGTTTTACACTTCGGTGTTATTATTTGGGAACCTAAAAGCGCCGCAGGTGATGCACATAACCAATTTGGACCGTTGTCCCGCCTGCTACGGTGTTTCGATATGCCCTGAGCTGTACTCAAACCAAATCGAAATAGAATCAAATAGTCACTGGGCCAGAGTGTTTAACGCAAAGAATATCTACTATGGCTACACAAAGTCGAACCGAAAAGTGGTTCTGAAGAAGCTCGCTCATGATTGGGAACTAAAAGAGTTTGATTCAAAACTTTGTAAAAGTTGGAAGCTTAAAAGTGATTGTAAGCCTGTGAACTTGCTCAATGCTAGTAACATGGACGATAAAATTATTGACATTGTTCAATACAACCTCTCATTCCCGGATACAGAGCCTCGGAAAGGGTTGGTGATGTGCCCGTACGCATATAGCATTTATGATCTACTTCAGCCCATAACTAGTAATAGGAAAGTGAACTTCAAGTCTGAAACCATCAATGTATGGACAATGCTCACTATTAATCCTGAACCTATTATACTTCAGGTAATATCTTGTTAACTATTAATTTAGGATAGATATTCATAAATGTCAACATTGGCCAAAGAATTTGAAATTTTTATTATTTAAATCCAAGGTCAAATATGAGATAAGTTCTCTTTACATGAAGTCATTGCTACTCATGAGGACTAAGACGGCCATCTCAAATAATGTGTCTCTGGCATCCACCTTCCCCAAGTACTTGTCACAAGGCTTCACAACACATTATGTGGACAACGATGTTACCTCAACAAGCAAACTACATGTTCAACTTATATATATATTACTAGCTGACCCCGTGAACTTCGTATTGCATATAACTTAAAAAGCTAAGGGGTGGACTACCCTTAACATTTAGGGGTATGAAAAATAGATGTTGGCCGATTCTCAGATCTACTGAATACTCATATAAAATTTGGTAAAAATCGGTCAAGCCGTTTCAGAGGAGTACGGTAACTAACATTGTGACATGGAAATTTTATATATTAGATATTTTATATTCAAAAAGCTACAATATATAGGTATTTCATTTAGCAACATAAGCACACCATAAACATTTAGCAGTGTAAGCATAATAACATAACATATTCAAAATTAGAATTATGTTAAATTCCAGGTGCTTCCAAAGTCAAAAGGCTGGCCGGTCCCAGCGTATGCAGGAGTCTGTGGAAGACTTGAAGTGGTGGCCTACGAGGGGGAACCCATCTCCTCACTAACCCAAGTTGCCTGGCACAGGAAGCTCAAATATGCTCAGAAGATACTAAATGCTGCAATGGATTTTACATTTAAGCATGAGAGGTAGAAATATGTTTTCTGGATAGTTTGACAACCTGTGTAGTGTAATGGTTACCATGCTGGTCCACCATTTGAAGGGTTTCTGGGTTCTGCGTTTGATTCCCGGTAGGGCAGAAATTGAAATGGTGAATTTTTATTTTTGTTACCGGCCTGGATGTTTTTGTGTGTTCATGGCATTCACGATGTAGAGAATCCTAGTGTAAGGCTGTGAGTGTGAAGCGTTATTTATTTATTTTGATATATTTTTAAAAACAATAGTAACTGAACAGTCTTTAAACTGCTCTGTCAATAACTACTACATGTCTCCAAATTCTCCAATGTGTTCCGTATCGTAGCAAACATAAAAATAGTTAAAATTTTATGCGTATTTTTTCTCATTAATTTCAGGTTC
Organism: Noctuana lactifera; assembly: GCA_018231305.1. Lineage (NCBI taxonomy): Eukaryota > Metazoa > Arthropoda > Insecta > Lepidoptera > Hesperiidae > Noctuana > Noctuana lactifera. Next base: position 4,642 of record DWAV01003025.1, on the reverse strand, counting down.
CGTTTTTACCTCATGGACTGGTCATTAGATAACATAGTTGCGAACGAAAGAGATGACATCAGTTTTGTAGACCTAGAGGATGTTATCGTTTTAGATAAACATATTTCACCAAGAAAAGATCTCCCAAACTGGTATCAACGATATAGCAGAGAGATTATTGGACCAGGTTTTACATTCTCAATTGAAAACATGTGTAAACACCATCTCAGTGACCATAATTTGTGGGCGGCTTGCTATATTTTGGCTGGGGATGAAAATCCACTTTTATACCCCATACCTAAGCACGTTAATGCCTCAAGACCACACCTAGAGAGGTTGTTAAATGAGTGTCTTAATAGTGATGATAGATTCCGTACAATAAGCAAATTGCAACATGTAATGACTGATATGTTGTTGGATGAAAGAATAGTTGGCTTTGGAGTAAGCTGATTTGTCTGTAAAAAAAAAATGTTCTTCGTGAATCACAGCCATGTCTTCGAATCTCGTTGAGTTCATCATTATCTGTGATATTATTTTTATATAATTACTTTAACTTAATCTTGTGCTTTCTGATTGGTTGTATTTTTTAAAAAGTGCAAATTATTTGTACATATTTTCTTGTTTTATTGAATGATGTGTTTGGGATAATTAATTAAATAGCTATTGAACCTTATTGATGTCATTATTTTACTGCTTCTGAAATAATATTGTAGTTGAAGGTGGAAGCACTTGTATGAATTCTCAATGAAACTTAATAATAATTATAGCAATAAAGATTCGATGAATAACAGACAGTGCCTCTGTCTATGAGATGAGTGGGCTCTCTATTTATTAAACACTTTTTATGGAACGCATAGAAACGTTTTTGTACAAAGAGGGCTAAATTCGAAGTAATTTAATTACTATGTAGTCAAGACCATAGTCTATGAAGTTTGCCATTATTATATACTCTGGTATGTTTCCGTCAGTGTCATTGTCACTGTCTATCAGCTGTCAGCTGTTGAGATTCTGTGATACAGACTCAGACAGAATTGCAGACAGCAGTGAGCAGTGACAGCACAGAGTCTGTGCCACTGTGTGTTGTGTAGTTTTCATTTTCTTCTGATTTTCTATTTCCAATAAAAAAATTTAAATACATACGTTTGTTAATTATTTATTTGTCCTATAATATCAAAAGTGTACATATTTGTTGTTATTATACACAGTTATTAATTAGCCTATAAAGAGTTATGAGTAGTTCAGAATCGGAAGATGAAAACATCATACGCTATGGAACCCCTCTTGATCCATACGAAGAAGGTAAATAAATAGTTATAATAGTATTTCCTATAGCTCATAAATTACCTAAAAATATACAAATATAACTCATCCCTAGACAATCTTAAATCTTCTATAAACTTTGTTTTAATATGTATGTGGCATCTATCCTAACCGGCGTAGGAAATATTCATTTTTTGTCCTCTACTAAAAAATCTTTCAGATGATATACCGTCAAAGAGGAAGTACCAAGAGCAATCAGACCAGTATGCAGTGGATGCACATGGCAGGCGGAGATTCCATGGAGCATTTACAGGTGGCTTTTCAGCAGGTTATGGGAACACTGTGGGAACCCCTGAGGGTTGGACGCCAGCCACTTTCAAAAGCTCTCGTAGTGAGAAAGCACAGTTTTCTGTAAGTGCACATTATTTCAGGATGATTGTCCAATTATGAACAATCTAAAACATTTATAATGCATTATTATTATTACTATTAATTTATATTTTCCTTCTCAGAATCAAAGACCAGAAGACTTCATGGATGAAGAGGATCAAAGTGAGCATGGCATTGCCCCACGCCAGTTGCAAACCAGTCATGAGTTTTCAGGACGGAAGAGACCAAACCAGCGCACATTCCATGATGGACCTATACCAGGTAGGCCTGTAAGGTGAAGTTTTGCATCTTCTAAATACTGATGGTCAAGTCAAAAACTAAACAGTAGATACAGTTAGCTAAGATTAGAAATAATGATTTCTTATATTTCAAGGTGAACCAGTACTGCAACAGTTTGTCAGAGTTGTGCACGAGTCGGCAGCAGTACGCATGCTGAAAGCTATGGGCTGGCGGGAAGGCCAAGGCACTGGAGATAGGGTCTCTCGTAAGGAGAAGAGACGAGCTAAGGAGCAGCATAAGGTGTATGGGTGTTATATGCCACCAGAAATGAGACAGGTAGGTGAGAGGTGCAGCTATGGTACAGAGAGTGAGAAAATGAAACAGAAATGCTCACGCTTTTTGTGCACGACATAATAATATTATGCTATTATAATCTTTAGGTTTTTATAAATCGTTATTTCTTTGTTGGTTTTTTGGTTTGGTCTGTCATTCGCCCTGCGCCATACACACCAACAAGAAAAGCATCTTTTATTTATCGCAAATCTAGGAATTTAGAGACCGGTGACCTGACCCCAAGACTTTTAATACGTGAACAAGTTACCAACCTTATATATTAGAGAAATAATTAATAGATTTAAGTACAATAGAATTTTTCTACAAAAAAGTTTGAATCGAAAGGAGACAAGTTTACAGCAGCCAGGACAGAAGTTAGTTGATGATGATGATGATTTCTTTCAGGAAACTCAATCACTATCAGACGAGGATTCAACCGATTCGGAGTTTGACTACGACACATTGTTCGCGCCAGACGACTATGAGCCTTACGTTCTGCAGCGCAAAGACGACCGCTTTGGGTTGGGTTACTCTGGGCTTAGTCGGCACTCGGTGCTGGGTAATTTGATCGGGGAGTATGGAATGGATTCAGGCACGTCTAGAAGTCATTTGGTTATGAAGGAGAAAGGAAAAAAGGTTGGTTCATATTTTTTTTTAGGTTAATTAGGTTATTACTATATTATATTTATAATAGATGGACTTATTGAATGTATCTTCATTTTTCTATAGTTAAATTGTAAAACCTGTTAAGTTATAATTATAGGTCAGTTGTACCAAATTAAAGAATTTCTGATATTTTCTAAATATAAAGTAACCTAATCTAACATTGCCTATTTTAATTAGGTTTCGTTAAATTAATTAATGGATATTTTTTCATTGTATTTCAGGTTTCAATCCGTGGTCAAGCTTTCGGTGTGGGCGCTTTTGAAGCTGACGATGAAGATATTTACGCATCTGAGGACATGTCCCACTATGATTTTACCATCGGAGGACCAGAGAAAAGTAGAGAAAAGAAGAAAGTCGAGAAAGGGTCTAATGTATGTAGTTTCGTTTCGTAAATGAACAGCAAACGGAAAAGCATAGCTAGAGATTAGATTACGGTATCCTTCTGCCTCTGGAAGAGACAACTAATATGTGGCTTCTGGGGCTACATGTAGTTAGAGTAGGAGTACCATGGATGACTGTGTGCCACCATAACCTATAGACACCACATTCAATTTTGAATTTAAGAGAAATCCCATCTGCTTTATAGTTCATTTATTTAAACGTTATTATACCAACATAAAAAAATGGTACAAAAGGCGGACTTAATTTCAAAAGCTTTAAAAGTTTGTGGGTCAGTTGCAAATGTTCCGGTTTAAGATTGTTGAAATGAAAGTGTCTCCACCATCTACAACTTAAAAACTGAAAAACGAGAACTTGACACAAGCCTTACTTTACGTCACGCAATGAGGCAGTCTTAATGGTACCTCCCCGGTTGAACTGTAACTAAAATAAAAAAATAAAATAAATAAATGGTTTATTGCCAAAACAAAAAAAAATACAAACAAAAAAAAAAGAAAGAAATTACACAGTCTAATCTAATCTGTACTTCTCAGGTCTTAGAAGGTTTCGTGAAAGCAACGAAACCGATGCCACCAGTCCCATTATACCCTCCACCAGCGTTGCCCAGGGACTACGTCCCGTCACCTGCAGGATCCAGGCGCACCAGGTTCGAACCCACTACGAAACCCCAGAGAGACCAAGGTTAGTCTACTCTTTTCAAAATTTTTCACGATGGGGACATTTATATTTCTCTACATATCAATATTAAAAATTGTGTTGAACAACCGCAGTTCATAAAATTGTGTAATAAATAATTTTATGGTGTTACTTTCATTACAGGGCTCGGTCGACACGAGCTAACAGCTGATGCGCGCGGAGCTTTACTAGGAGAGACACAATTACCAAAAGTACCAGAACCTCCACTCGCTACAATCCCCCAGACAAGCACAACACCAATCAAAATCATAGACTTCACAAAGCCAAATCAAACTGCAAGTAAAGAAGAGGATTTCATATCAATCAAACCTTCTAACACTGAAGTGACGAGTAGCAAGATATTCAAGCCGTTTGCAAGCAACCCCCAAAAACAAGCGAGGTACGAACGGTTCCTGCAAGGCAAGGACGGTGTGATGTTAGACAGAGACAGCGGTATGGACAGGTTGAGCGAGTGGGAGAGGAATAGGGAAATGATGGAGTTCGAACAGGCGGCGCAGCTGTATAGACCGCTTACTGGAGTTATGAATGACAGGTATTTTACCTTTGATAAATTTTGACTTAGTTATTAAGATTATAATATTGTTAGATAATACCCAAGCGCGTATAGCCCCGCTGGCAGTGTAGATCGCAAGCGATCACATTGTTAAGCAACGTCGGGCGCGGCCGGTACTCGGATGGGTCACCGCTAGTGGCAAATTTC
>DWAV01003024.1:0-10268 GCA_018231305.1 Noctuana lactifera | reverse complement strand
GGTCCACTGCTGGACATAGGCCTCCCCTAAGCGGCGCCACTCCGCCCGGTCCTGCGCCCTGTGGATCCAGCGGTTTCACGCTATCTTCCTCATGTCATCAGTCCACCGGGCCGGAGGGCCTGTGCCTGTGCCTGTGCTCCTTTTGCCGAGACGCGGTCTCCATTCCAGGACTTTTCTTCCCCATCGGTTGTCAGTCCTTTAAACGATATTATGAGTACCTATTAGTATTCGAGCAAATACCTCGAGTACAACGAGTACCGTAAAGTAATTTGCACGTAATACTCGTATAACAATAATAATTTGCAATGCATTTAATTTGAAACCAGGGAATTTCATAGTTCGGGCACTGTGTACAGTTTCGATTATTTCCATTTTGATACGATATATGTAACAAATATATAATAATTTTATTACTGTACGAGTAGGTTCGCAATCTATTTAAGTGGATCGGTTTTAGGTTTGTGTAAACTGTAATAATTTGATTTGTATAACATTAAATTACTGTTCATTGGAATTTAAATTAAAAAGTATTTGTTTATAAATTACACTTAAATTTGCCACTAGCGGTCACCCATCCGAGTACTGGCCGCGCCCTACGTTGCTTAACAGTGAGATAGTATGTGTAAGTATGTAAAATGTAAAAATCTTAAGGTAATTCTCGAAAACGTTAAGACATTTTTAATTTCAAATACTACTTATTATTTTAGTCTTAAATGTTTGTATACATTTGTACATTTAAATTGCATTTAAATCGAACACAAACCATGACACTTTAATAACATATAAGAAAGATTCTCATATCCGCCGTCTGCCTTAGTTCCGTCTCCGCAGATTGTATCCTATTCGTCTCTGTCTTATTCAGTGTTTATTCAGTGTGTTAAAAATGCGGATTTTTTTATGCCCAGCAGTCTACTCGTATTTAGAGAATGCTGACAACAAACAAAGCTAGTATGATAAAACTATTAACGTTTTGTATGGTGCAAACATGAAATTGCCTGCAAAGTTTGCTCGTACTGTTTGCTTTTGTTTAGTTAAAGCATACTTTTACCAATTTATTTCAATATATTGTTTAAATATGTGCACAATGTAAGTTTTCAATCGATGCAAATTTATCGAATAAAATAGTTTATTAAAAGTTTTTCTCTGCTCGGTTATTGTGGTTTTTCGGATGTAGATAAGCGCATAGCCACACAAATTAATACTGGTAATTCGTTTAATTAAATTACAACGGTTTATTCACATGTTTTGAATATTACAAGAGCGATACAATGCATTTATAAATCGGAAGCAAGTCTGATAGGAAAAAAATTATAAGCTCAAAGTCTCCTATTTTTTCATCAAGTTCGTTAGGTACGTACCTACCTATGTTAGTTTAGCTACTGTATAACGGATGGCGCTCAAACACTGACACTGTGAGTAACTTTTACAGACGCCGCAATTGAGCATGAGAATAGAACCACCAGATATTAGGATGTCCGCAACTCAACACAACTCTCATCTCAAATCATCTTTCACCAAACCTTGAACTTCAATTTTCCCTAATAAAATCTATCTGCTTTGTGTAAATAATTCGATTGTTCAGAATTAAGAAGTTACATTTTAAAACAGCAAACATTGTAGGTTGTTAGCTGAAAAACAAGTTCTAACACAAACATGATTCTATTTAAATTGGCTCCGATTTTCACATTATGTTTTTGATGGAATATTGAAATCTACCGCAATCGGGATTAATTTTTGGCAGCAAATTTGATATTGTAATATCGAATTCGTGCTCCATTGTTACGAAAAACTTTATCCAGATAAACTCTAATTATATTTAACTGTAATGTGTAATGAATGAAGAGTGTTTGTTTCTTCTTCGTGTTCGTTTTCGTTACTTTTTAGTATCTAGTGTTTGTTACTTTTACGTTGCTTTTAATTCTTTACAAATAAATATCAATAATTATTACTAGGTCCATACAGTACTTAGGTACCTAAACTCTATCTTAAAATTAATACCAATTGTATAGTTCACAGTGCGATTAGGCACTTTGTCTCAATAGGATTAAATTATGATCTATACAAGCCGTTCCTATAGAAGCACCATTATCTGTTGCATGTCACGTCAGGCTTAAGTAGAAGCTCAGCTTGCGTCGCGAGATTATTGACGACACGACATAGGCTTTAGCTCAGCGCTAAGGCTAGAAACAAACAGTTGTGACGTGTACGTTAGCGACAATGTAGTCAGAAACCCATTAGGTATACCCTGTACACGTTAGATTGATCTTTTTGACAGATGTAAATTTTTCTGATCGACATAACATTGCAATGACGAACATATAGACTGTAAAATATACAAAAAAAATACATAAAACAAAAGTTCCTAAAGATTCAATTGGCTAGTGGTTGGGGTCTCTTTAGCTGGTATAACACTTTTTAGAAAAATATGGTGAAAAAATTGAATTCTCATTTGAATTACGCATTCCATTGTTCCATTGACATATTTTTACCTAGATATTTTCTTTTTCGTCTGTCAAAAAGATCAAGCTAACTTGTACAGATTATAGTAACTTTAGTAAACAATATATTTAAGTTTAACCAAAGCACGATAGTAAAATAATAAAAGATCAGATAGAAAAGAAGCAAATAATTTGTTAAATAGGTATATAAAATACTAATTTTGTGTTTTTATTAAGTACCTACATTTATAGAAGGCCCTATTATTTGTCTCTAACATGACCGGTGATATTCCGTGGAACAATGCATCTCCTTGTGAACGATGTACGATAACATAAATTAATCTCTGGTGCAATACACGGGCTTAAACAACAATGCATACTTAATTGAAAACTGGAATGCCTCTGTGCTGTAGTAATAATAAAAAAATATAATGGCGTTTCAACTCGAATATAACACGTTGATCTATGTATATGTACCTATATATTATAGGTATATTATCCCACTGCACTGGTTTAGAAGTGAAGTGATATTAGGTTTATACTAGAATTTCTTCGTCCATTCATCAATCATGGTTGTAGGTCGCGTTTCAATTTTGCTATGAGAACATTATTCGGTGAAACTGTCAATATAAATTAGGATTATTAATAATGATGGAAGGTTGCCGAGCATAAGAGCTAAAATATTTGGAAAATGGCATCAGCTTATAAAATATTATCGTGGCCATCAATGGTGCTATAAATACTATCAATAGTACCCGTACAAATTTTGCCCCGCCCACCCCCTTTTCACCCCTTAGGGGTAGAATTTCTGAAAATCCTTTCTTAGTGCCAACTGACGTCATGAAAGAAATCCCTGTATCAAATTTCAAGTTTCTAGGTAAAGTAGTTTCTTCTGTGCGTTGATATATAGATGTGTATGGAATTGATAACTTCCTCTTTTAAATGTCGGTTATAAAAAACTTAATTTCTATAAAACTCTTATTTTATCAAGTTTTTAAATCAACGGCGTAAGCAACTGCAGATAATTTAAAATCGGTCTCTATCAGCATAATTTGAATTCTATTATGTTATTTCAGAAGAAGCCTAAATAAAAAATACAGCCTTTTAGAACCTTGAGGCACGTTCGGAAACGGTCCCTTTCAGTAAGGAACCTTTGTTCAATCGGGTGGCATTAATTACTAGCCTGGATCTGAAGCCAAGAGTCATTCGTTCGTTTTTTAATTTTTATTTGTTAAAAGTAGTGCATTCAAATTTATGAATAAGTCCTCTAATATTATGAGGGATTTTATTAAAAATAATAATAATACATATAAATATGAACTATTAGGTATTTAAATAATATGTATTAACATGTGTAATGCAATAAAGAATATGAATACCAACACCCGTTTTCTAACGCCCGTTAGAAAACAAGGTTCCCATGACTTCAGTGGAAACACCATAAGATAGGTACTCTAAGCACCTAATGGTTGGTCGCGATTAAATTTGGTTAATAGTATCAAAGTTGATAGTAATAAATGAGATCATATTTTCACTAGAAAAGGACGAGTGAATTATTTATTGCGACATATTAAGAGCAGAAAAAAAGGAACGCACTAACACATTAAAAGAAGAACTTTTTTTCACGGAGGGAAATTTTCATAAGTATCATCGGAGTGGCACCAACCAGGTGATGTCCTACAAATTGTTTTGTTTTTAATTCATTCTTTTCCAACTATAACAATGTTTTTATTTTTGTGACGTATCCGATCTTTGCTTTGCTTTTACTGACGACGTTATCAGTCAGGACAATATAAAAATTGCTATGTTATAAACATATAATTATCTTATAGTCTTTATAGGTAGGTATATCAGGTTATCTAAATGACCAGTAGCGGCAAACACAATGCCTCACTGGACTCATTCGTGAGAGGCTTTATACTGAAAGGTGGCAATACAGCTTAACTTGTACGCCCCTTATCTCTGCCATGCGTGCACCCAGAAATACCATATTAATTTCGTCCATAGGTACATTGCAAATGCATACGTAGACTGTCGTTCTAACAGTCCCGGTCGATATTTTATTCTTGAGCGACATGAACGTTTTTCAGAACTCATTTGAATTCTCACTGGAAATGGTAAATCGTTCCAAATTTTTGCAGCAGAAAATCTGAAACTCACCCTGGTACCGTGCTGTTTAACGATTAAGCCACTTACGGAGATCGTTCTTACGCAGGTTTCATAGCGTTTTATCCATGATCCACACTAGCTTCTCGAATAGAAATTCAGCCTTTTCATTCCATATGAACTTTGAACAACGCCACGGTAATAAAGTTCTCTTCGACACACTTTGGATCTTATAACACAAAATTTTTGAATTATTTTCTTTTATTAAAAGAACTAAAAATTTTATTATAAAAAATGCGTGGGATATTTTGAGTTTTGTTTTGAAAAACTAACTCACATAAGCTTCCACATATATTTTGTTAGCTCTAACGACATAGAGTAGGCACCTCGCAAACCCTCGACAAATCCTGTCGACGTAATTGATAAAAGCATTTTTCTATCGGATTTCCAGCTATACCCATTTGACTTTTCGCTTTATACACATACAGCGATCGACCATTAAAAAACAACTCGTAGGATTAACAAAAGGTTTTAACAGCATGTATTGCATACATGCAATCGACGATTCTCGTAGTAGGGAAGCTTTTTCAGTTACTCGTATGTAGCGATGTTGATAACTATGACACAAAGTTAAATTTTTTTCCACAGTCCCGCTGCTAACCCCTTAACTTAGTTTAGTTCATAAAATATTATCAGTATTTAAGGCATCATATTTCACTTCGTTTACCTTTTGCATACAGTTTAACCGTTGAGGCAGTGGCGCTGACTTAACTGCATTTTCTTGACGCTTATTAGACGTAAATGACGCCGCGTTCTAACTCATTATACCTATAAAGTTTTCAGAGGCGATTAGATGTTTTCTAAGCTTTTGCATTATGTTATGCATTTTCCTTGAGAGACTGAAAAAAATGCTGGTCGAAATGTGGTTTATACAATAAATGGAACATAGTGAATTTAAAAAAAATATGTTATTTCAGTCGTTGGCTTTTGGCTCACTTGAAACATACCTAATAACTTCACTTCAATGCATCGAAAATAAAATCGCAATTTGGGATCTAAACATAAGTAATGTTTTTTTATTTGAGTAAACAATTTTTTAATTTCAATTCAAGGCGGGTTGGATAATAAAAAATACACAAAAATTAACTTATAGAGTTTTAGTCGTATAGCAGGTCACAATATAAATTGAAATGCAGCCCTTCAATTCCCATTGTTACCGTCCGCTGCACGGCCGCACGTCCTGCGTCAATTTAGCCACCCTCCGATTTTCAGTATGTTTCTTTTTCTTTCCTAGCGGTACCTATAACTCACAGGAACCCTTGCTTTAAAATCAATAAAAAGGAATGTGATGCTCTCAAGAGCAAAAAGAGAGCTATTATTTCTGTACATTCACGACTCCTTCTATCTCTTCCTATACTTTTATTTTGCCGGGGGGAAATCATCTCTTCGTATACCTATGGTTGTAACCATGCAGGCTTAGAGTATGTACCCAAAACATGGATATATTAATGCTCTAAGTATCTCACGCTGACCATGTGACATTTACAATGCGATTACCGTACAAAGAGAACTATGTTCCTACTCTATGTTACTAACATCCTAGTAAATTGGGCTAATTTGATATCTAAACTATTAGCCATTTGCCTTCCATTAAATCTGGATTGGATTATAATATGTATTAAAAAAAATCTGTTATACCTACCGTTCTATGGTATACATTTATAAACAAACAACATATCATTTTTATTTATATCAATTTATTTATTACAGCTTAAAAGAAAACAATGTAAATACATATTATTTACTTATATAATTACTTTATTCATTGAAACTAATCTGTACTAATAGGCGTAACAAAAACCTAAGTCCACTGAAGCATTGTTCACCACGCTGCTCTATTCACAGTTTGGCTAAGTCAGAATGCATCTTGTGATAATGACCTCTACAGTTCGCATCCGCTTCTTGATTGTTCCTTGTTCTTCGGCAAAAGAAGCGGTAAACACAAAATAATTTTAGAATTCTTTTGAAATTTGTTCTCACGCATGAACATGTACTTTCATCATTACAATCCTTAAGTAGTTCATATTTATGAGACATTTTTGGGTAGATCGTGTTATATAGCTTCAATGTTGTTTTATAGATGGTCTGAAACACAAATTTTGTCAAGAATAAATTAGGAAGAAAGTAATAAAGAAAGGAATAAACAAAATTATGACCAATATTTATTATAATATGTTATTATGTAGAAAAAAAGATGACAAAAGAATACGTATGTATTTTGTACGCATACACATCACGTCAGGATTCCTGCTTAATATCATGCTGTAAGCACTATATTCCTATTTTGAAATTTATGGAGTTATTATAAATTAACAGAATGGAGAAAGAGAGAGAGAGGAAAATGTCTCCGATTTCCGTGGAAATTCATTTGATTTTATGGTGATATATTGGCTTCCCACTAAACGCTATTACTAAATTCAGCTACCCGTGCCCAAACATGGAATCCGGCCAATTATGACGATGATTTCGACGTGAAACATCTATTGAGGTGCCTTAGCAATAAAACCAACTCTTATGTGGTATAATTGCTAACGGATGTGACGGCAAATTGAGACTTGTATTTAAATGTCATCTACCGTCGTCCTACGGCCATCATTAATATCATCATTCATTTTTTAGTTATCTTTTTTACTACGTATATTGAAAGATAGTCTGCAATTTATCTTTCTTTAATAAAATATATCTTATTTTTATGAAAGTTACGTGAAAATACTCACCAAAGAATGTTATATTATCATTAAATGACTACTATGAACTTCGTTATTGCAACTTTTAACGACTGTTAATGTATCTTATATGTGCACGTATTGTTTTTACTATGTCCTGTGGGATACGTGGGAACGCAGCTTTTATATGTTCGAATGGCGGCCACGATCCCCACCGAAATCTCTTTATTCAAATGAAGTGTCCGAGTGAAACGATGCTTGCTGTTACAAACAGTAAAGCGTAAGTCATATTGAAAAATTTATTTAGATATATATTTTCATCAAATTAGGCTTTCTATGTTTACTTATTGTGCACCGGCAGTCACTTTGACATTAGATTTTATATTGTTTGTTGGTCATTTGGCAGTCAAAGGTTTACACAAGAATTCATACGTAAATATGAATTAAGTATGAACTATTACACATACGAAACTTCTGTTTTCACTAGTAATTGATCCCAGAATCTAAACCAAGATATCGTGGTTCTGTACAGACGTGCCTGTAATCTCTAAAACATTCTTAAAGGGAATTATGAAGTATTTTCGATGTTTAAAGTGCATATTACGAAACTGGACCATTTATGGGAGTACAATGTTAATACTTAGGGAGGTTGGCACTATAAGTTAATCTTAACATTAAGTTCAGAATAATTTAAAATTAACGCCTTACGTTCATAGTTACGAAGGATTTTCTTTGTCTTAGTTGCCAAGGATAAACAAATACAATTGCACAAACACCCAGACCGGAAACAGAAATATTAAATCATCATTTAGATTTCTGCCTTTCTGAGAATCGATCTTACTCCGAACGGCTGATCAAAGGTGAGGTGACAAATCAATCGATGGATATACACATCAGTAGGTAGTGTACTGTACTGTGCCCCACAATATACCGTTCTAGATAGCTTTGAACTGCCCGTCTATTGGGAGAGACTTCTATGTGTAATACGATTAAGCAGCACCTTTATACAATTTTCATTGCTATGTATTTTGCCTTGTATTCTGTATGTACCTACCTATTATGAAATTTAGAATTTACGAATCGTTTTGTTTTTTACTGAGCATTTGTGGTTTTGTGTCATTTTTTTACGCCGCAACCGACGGAATATTTAAATTAGTAGGTTGAATTCATGAATATAGTCAACTAGGATTGAAATGCAAATTATGGTTCGAAAAAATAGACAAATTGATTTCTGAACAAAATGGGTCAGACAGATGAAATATTTATAACTCCTTTTTCTTGACGCGCAATAAATAGGAATTGGTTTAAACTGAAATTTAAATAATTTTGGTGTCAATGTGTAAGAAAACCGAATAAAGGAACAAAAAATATTAGTGTCCAAAGAGTGTTATCGCCACCTCACATTTGAGTAAATAAATTTGATAAGTAAATAGCACAGGTTTTAGAATTTGAATACTCAGATTTTTATGATAATAGAGATATGGCAGACAGCGTTATGATAAGATTCTGAATGTCCTGTAAATAGGTTGCAACTGGTAGGTATAAAATATCAGGCACGAATTTAGGTACCATTCAGGTTCAACTTAATATAGATTATTAATATCGTTATAAAGGATATAGATTTTGGTCTAAACATTCTAAAGCCGTTGCCTACTTATTAAAATTAGTATTTCAGTAAGCAACCGTTTATAATAAAGAATAAAAGCAAGTTACTTCCATTTCGAATTAATACTGTTATTTCAGATACTCCGTTGTTTCAAAATTGAAGGAAATTTAATATTTATCTGTTCATTAATAATAATTGAGAAAGCACTGCAGCAGACTGAAGTTTGATAGAGGTTTATTAAAAATCGTCAAAAAAATATAACGCGAGCTCGTACGGATAGCTTAATCGATTTCCACTTGTAAAATATAACTACACTACACTACAATATTGCTTTTTCGAGGACCGCTTTTATAACTGGATTGAACGAGGTATTAATATCTAGAGCGATTTTCGTTTACTACAAACCAAGTGGAAATAAGAGTTTCCCGTGAAAACGTAGGATACATTTTTAATATTTTGTTAAAAGCTTTTTAGTTTGTTCTTAGTCCGAAGCAGATAGGTTTAACTCATGTTGCTGAAGTTTTTTATGCTATCACGAAAATAATAAAATCTGACCAAATCAGCCCGATTCTAGGGACGGGAATTTTTTTCCGGACGAATGAGCATTAATGATTCGAGTAAGCTGCGTTTTATATAAGCGTAGATATTTGTCCCTCAATATAATTTCCCTCAATAACAAACTATAGTCTCTTGAAAAAAGATTAAACTTAAATTAAATATAAATGCGTATCTAATTATTTAATTTTCATTGGTACCTACTACAATGCAATTTACTCAAACTAATGTATGTTGAAACATTCACCAATCACATTTCAGTCACCAGAGATTTGCATAACAACTATTAATTGTTACAGTTATTATGCATAATAATAATGATGCCTATGCATATAATTATCAGGCCGATGTTAATAAATTAGCTTTTCATTGTTGGTTTATGGATCTCTGCTTTGTAGTGGAAATCAGTGCTTCGTAATTCATATTGTATAATAAACTACATAGCTGAAAGAGAGTTATTATTAATTACTATGCTAAGGGCGCATAGCCCCACTGGTAGTGTGGATCGCAAGCGATCACACTGTTAAGCAACCTCGGTCGTTAGGTACTTAGATGGATGATTGCTTGTGCCAAAATTTCATGCGCACTTCCGTGCGGAGGGCAAGTTAAGTCGTCGGTCCCGGTTGTTATCGAAAGATAACAGTCGTTAAACCTAGTCGGAGGCCCTTATGCGGTTTGATAACATCCGACACGGGTTGGCCACTTACCCGTATCTCCACCAGTCCGCAGTGGAGCAGCGTGGTGCCATTACTTTTGAAATAGGTGGAGTATGCTCCAGGCCTTCCCCGGTTGTGGGGAGAGACCCGTGCCCAGCAGTGGGACATAAAAAGGGTTGAA
>DWAV01003023.1:0-10269 GCA_018231305.1 Noctuana lactifera | reverse complement strand
GGCAAATTTCATGCGCGCTTCCGTGCTTCGGAGGGCACGTTAAGCCGTCGGTCCCGGTTGTTATCGATAGATAACAGACGTTAAACCTAGTCGGAGGCCCTGTGGGCGGTTTGACGACATCCGACACGGGTTGACCACTAACCCGTATCTCCACCAATCCACATTGGGGCAGCGTGGTGGAGTATGCTCCAGGCCCTCCCTGGTTGTGGGGAGAGACCCGTGCCCAGTAGTGGGACATGAAAAGGGTTGAAGGCATATATTTTTAAATTGTAAGGGATACTATAGATATGAAACTTTATGTACGGCTTTTGCTTCTATAATTTTCTGTTATTTCCTTAATTTTGTTATATAGGTATTGCTATATAGATATAGGTATACTTAGTATTGTGCTTTTGTTTTACACAAATATTCAGCTTGCGCAATTAATTGACATGTTTAATAATCCTTATTAATTAACTAACAATTAGTTCAACGCATAAGCCTAATAGCGGTAATTTATTACCATCCCTAAAGTATTCATCATGATGTTGAGATGATCATGAGACAAACTAATTAAGTAAATGCCTTAATGAATAACTTTCTATTACCTAAGAAACTAATTTACACTTTGTTGCTTAAAAGAAAATTGTTTTATGAAAATTGTTCCTTTAATTACCGTCTAGTACAAAACATAAAGGTCGTCTAAGGCTTTGCCAACAAAGAGAAAGTTCCTAGTACTATGACATAGGTAGGTACGGCTGGAAGAATACCTATAATTTTAACTCAGAAATATCGAGGTTTGATATGATGACGTTACTTATGATAAAATGTAGCCTATGGGTAGCTCAAATACTCTCAACAATCTCTGAAAATTTCATCAGAGTCGGTTCTGTAGTTTCGGAGCCTATTCGGACTTAAATTCTGGTTCAATGTAAATTATCCACTGTCAGATTACCATGCTTTATTTCGATTTAATTTCGTTTTGATAAAGGATGTAATGTGTGGATAAATTTTAATAAAAATCATCATCAAGCATTTATTCATATTTTGTGTGCGACAGGTCCTCGAAAGCCTGTTGTGTACGCATGGAAATGAGACTACGCGCACATGCCAACGGTCGAGTGTATGCGACGGAATACCACTATCAGGTCAGTGATTAAACTTATCTTTTTAATTTAATGTTATTTTAAAGTTGCTACACATTAAATTCAAGAAATACTGATCCAATTTAGCCTTTCTATTTTTATATGTTCTTAATGACCAACGTTTTAATAGTAGGAAAAGTTGCAGAAATTGCCTGGTACCTATATTAAAAAAAGGTACCTACTTTATTTTCCTTTTTTGTTGAGTCGGCGTTTCTGAGCATATTATCTACTTAAGGATTTATCATTTATAATATTAATTCTATTAATAGGTAAATTCAATTAAATAAAAAATATCATTCTCTCCCAGTCAACCTTCGCCATACTATTACGATAATTTGCTATGACGAGACATTTTCATAACAATATAAATTCAGTTTTATTATTCTATTCACTCTATTAAATATTTTATCACGATGGCGTAATTCATGACGTTATCTCAATTTACGTTGAGTTAAAATGTAATATGAAATGTATAAACTTAAATTTAACAAAGCGAATCTTGGATGATAGTAGCAGTGTACAATAATAATCTTGGATAAAGTTTTAACAAGACCAACTACCGTGTGGATTTAGTTTATAAATACGTCTACATACTGATTCCATCTAACGTTATGGTTTTAAGATTTTTTCATAATGTTCTTTCTTTGTTCTGCAGAATTGGTGGACGTAAACGGCTCGATGCAACCGCGCCGCGTTTTGGGATGCAAGTGTCGCAACGGTAAATCCATCTGCAACGGTCCAACCAGTGGGAGATGTTCAACTTGTACCTCATCAAAGCAATTGAAAATGACACCGACAACGATATGCAAGACCACAGTCCCGCCAGTCCGCGCGCTCTCTGTACGGTCGCATTTTGCATAAATGAATAATACAATAACTAAATGTTATTTCTATGAGGAAGGAAGAGCTTTTCGTACCTGTAAACATCAACAGACTAAATCTCCGGGGAACATTAAGCGATTCACGAATTACGTACAGTATGCACGGAACTTACTGGCTTAATAGAACAATAAACCTTGTATATTTTTTAGGTATTAAGTAAATGTTTAGTAATTTTAATGAACTCGCGGTATCATCCGCACTATATAAGAAGCGTAAAAAACCATTAACAGCAAAAAGTTGCAGATTGAGAGCTTTTTCACGAATAGGCATGTACTCTAACATCTTCATGTTTAGGAGACTGATGGGTGCGAAAGGCCTCTATCCGCCAGTTTCCGAAAAACAAATCAACACAAAAATCACTGATCAACAATCAACTGTTGTCAAATCTATTGTCAAACAAATGTCTATGAGTTTCTGCATGATTGTCTTCTTTCATTTGTTCTTGTTGATAATAAATATAGGTACTAGATGCATCACGTCAGTTAAAGATGTAAGTGGTTAAGTTTTGAACTATTAAGATACATGTATCTATATGTAAATTTTATCTAAACAGTAATTACTTCATTACGTAAAATACGTTAATCGTGTAAATAAGCAACTTAAAGTATACAATATACGTACGAGTACATAATAAAACTTTTTGAAACTTGAAACTTTGTTTGATCTGAAGATTTTAATGGTTACCTTTTAAAGTATTGGACTGTGCGTTGATATAGAATAGATAATTGACAATATAACTAACAACTTCCAGCAAGGGAGCCAAATTAAAGCATTATTTTCTGAAAAGTAAATTCCAAAAAGTTCCTAATCTAACTTAACGTAGCCTATTCCAATAAGGTTTCGTTAGGGTTAGGTTATCTAGTTAAATTAGGTTAGGGTTAAAAAATGTAAGTTTTAAAAAATTATTTGGTAATTTAAAATTCGAATTGTTCTTGGGCTCCACTATTCACCTACAATATTTCTTCCAATCGCTTTCAAGATTTTGCAAATACTGGAAACGAGTCCCAAGACCGTAAGGAAAATTTATAAAACCAATTCTTATGATTAAGAATTTCCCAATAATTGCATACCGATAGTAGTTTAATATAACAAATAATATTACCTATACATATTTATGCCAATAAAATATTTTATATTCCTTATAAACCTCTATTGATCAACACGTCGGACAATCTACAGCCTAAATCAGAGAACTTAGAAGCACGAAACTTTGCTTTCAATTGTAATCATAGATTTATTATAAAGTTGTAATAGAAATTTGCTGTGGTATTAGTAGTTAATTTGCCTTTTCTTTTTATAATCATACTCCATTGTATAGACGGATTACAATTAATAAAGAAATCCAATAGCAAATTTTTTATGCCGTAAAACTTTTCTTAATTATTTTCTTACTTACTTTTCAATTATTGCCCGTTGAAGCCTCTTTAAGAATGCAGAACTAAAATTTTCCTACAAGTCTCTTTTTCTGTGAAATCTTCATCTTGCAAGCATACAACTCTTGAAACTCATTATCCCTATCTGTTAAAAGTCTCGTCCTATTCCATTCGCTTCTGAAGAAGTTGTAGTTAAAGTCTGACTTAAGAGGAATCCTCTTAATTTCTTAGTTTTTTATATAACGATTTCATAAACGAACAAAAACATTTTTAAAATCAATTAATCGCATCTCTGTCGATGTAACTAAGCTAAGCTAAGGTCGGATTCCTTTTCCCCATAAAGGTTCATTGTAGCTCTTAAAGTAACCACTTATTTTAATATTGATTATTGATACGTCAAGCCAGCGAAAATATTTATCTATTGAAATTAAATTCTAAGCAATGAATAACGCGTATTCAACAAAGTCAAATTATTTACCGCAAAATCTTTCACTGTTTTAATTGAAATATTTCTACCAACCTAATGATGTTTCGGTTAATCAAATACGCTTACATTTTGGTATTTAACTAAAACATCCCGTAGTAAGTGAAAACATATCAGTAACAATCTGCCTACTTTAATATGCATGGCGACGGTAATGAATTCCATATTTTGTGCCACTGACGCAGAATTAGAAACATTTGAATTAAACATTTTCTTCGAAGACTGGGGAAATATTATTCTTAGGAAAATGTCTTTTTTTAACTAAAAATTATTTTAGTGTACCTATTTTATAAATTATTTTTTGCCATGGTGCATTCTTTGGAGATTAGCCTTTACCCATAGCACTATGCCCATAGAGCTCGAAACCATGTCACGCAACGCAACCGACGCTCCATGCAAGTCGCCGGTCGCTAAGGTATATAAGTAACTTGCGACCTCATTCTGTACATTTGCAACTGTGCAATCGCTTCTCGCCGATGCTCTCTGGTTACTACAAATAACGTAAGTACAAATGAAGCTCAAATACAAACGGCTGATGTATAATTTTCGGGAATACGCGACGAATTACAGATATTACATACAGTTGCAATTTTAAAATCAGAAAATATTCTCAAAACTACTTTCTCAGAATTGCATTCCGCTATCGCATATATTTTGGAAGACTTCTAACGAAAGTGCTTTTTAAAGTGACTAAGTGACACTTGATTTTTGAAGTGACCATAATGGCAAATATCTATTTTATGTGCAGGCACGTGTCTATACGTGTTCTTTATATCATGTACCTATAGTAATAGAAATGACACAATATAATAAAGAACTTTTCGAACATCACTATCATGTCATGGGGACATGGCTGATGGGAACAGGGACTTTGGGGACTTTGACACTCAATAATATAAATACATTTTATAATATAAAAATTAATTCAAAGGCTTACTAGGCTTATTTAATTACTAAAATACCGAAAGACTACAGGTTAACGTTTTGTTAATTAAATTAACTTTTGGAATTATAAAATTTATATCATTAATTTGCTAAAGCTAAGCTAAAAACTCAACTCATAAACGGTGAAGTACCGGGGACTTACAATTAAAAAAGGAGAAATTGATAAATGGAGCATACCTATCATACAAGAGCACATTAATACATGTAAGAACATGCCCGAAACTGTTGACCTTCATGAAAATCTCTTGAAGCCATAATATTTTATATCCATGATATAAAATGGAAAAGTGATACACATCTGAGAAAAACACTTTATTCTTTCCACATCGTATAGACGATGAGGAGAGCAAGATAAATATAGCTATTTATTTTGTAGCGTCTGGGACACAATATTGTGTGATAATATTATCAATTACAAAAGGGGTTCAACACAGATTTGAGTCATTAACACCGAAGTGATAAATACGCCATTTTAACTTTAAGGAGTTATTCAAAGCTTTATTTGGAATTTGTTATTTCATAATTTTGTCCTCGCTTTTATAAAAAGTAACCTATTGTTTAACGATATCTTTCGAATGAAGAAACTTATTTCAATCGTTTTGGAGGCGATAAAAAAGTCGTTCAAGTGAACATATTATAATTCGATTATCAGATTTTATTGGCCGTAAGTATCAATTGGAAGATATTTCCAGTACCTACCTATAATTGAAAATATATAAAAATACATAAACACACAATATAAACATAACATGTAGATACTGATAGCCATTCTAACGCATTACTACAAAACCATTAATCAGTCATTGTGGTATCTTAACGGCGTCATTAAGGCATCTTTGTGGTTGTAAAATAACAAACGAAGGGCCATGCTTTTCTACAGAAAGGCTAAGCTTTGACATGAGAGAAATACCTACATACATCGTAGGTATTACCTACAAAGTATTTTATACGAATACGTATAATATTCCACTCAATGAGGGCTTACGAGTATCAGCGGCAAAGAAATTAAGGCAGCTTAGGCGTTATATTACAAAACGAACCTATACGTGATTGAAAGTAGGTGTGTAATATCACTTTTCTATATTATGTTGAATGTCAAAATATAAGTATATTCAGAAAATGAATAATCCGTTTTGATTTGAAATGGAATATTCGAATAATAATGACACGACTGTAAATGGGTCAACTGGTAAATATAGAATTATCGTTAGATTACCTGTACCTACCTATATTTGTAATAAATATTTGTAGGTTTATTAATTTATCATAATATATGCAAATATTATAAAGAAATAAATGTTACATACTATAAGTCTATAAATAATTATGATTATAGATTATGTAATATTAGATATAAAATTAATAACTTACTTTTTTGATTCGGTTAACAATTACATGTAATGTAACACAATAAGATCGGAACAAGCATAAATTTTTTTTTATATAATTATTATTATTTTAAATCGAAATAAAATATCTAGAAATGCGTGTAGATAATTTAAAAACCAATTTAGAAAGAAGCCAAAAAACACCTGTGGGTACAATGAATGCACTATTACGGTCGATTTATTGAGCAAAATCAACAAAACGCTTTTCCTACTGTTCAAATGTTTGTATTAGAATGATTCGATACGAATGTCTGACAGTAGACTGAGGGATACAATACATGCTTAATATATTCGGAATATAAACAGAAGATTTTCGTTGAATTCGAAAATCAAAGTAGAGAGAGAAATAACTGCTTGTACGAGTAAGGAGACTGGAGCCACACTAACAACAATTTAATTTTTCGTTGTTAATTCTAAATCATTTAACTTCTTTGCTTACTCTCCGTTCGCCCTGTATATGATCCGTGTGTCAGTAGCACACAATCGGAGAACCAATAATAACTTTGATTTAGAAGATTATTAAAACTGTCAAAACCAACAACTAAGATGTACCTACTTAAGTATAATTAAAACACAATACCCGGACTTTTGGTAAATCGAACATATTACTCGTATTATTCTTGCATGTTATACCTACCTATTATTTCATTGCCATAGTAACGGACAATGTAAACCAGCTCATATTTACAACACTAAGTGGGCCGCACACCATTGATATTTTAGCAGTTTTTCATTGCCTGAAACGACACGGATAAAACTATTTTCTGAAAATGAAACCTAGGTAGATCGATTTATCGCCCCCGAAACCCCCTGCATACTAAATTCATGATAAGAATTAATAAAAAGGTATTAGATATTTTATAAGTATGATATATATTATTATTATGTATTATATGTATATGTATGTCGATATTGTAGTAGGTAACGATGCGATATGTTGAATATAGGATACATAGGAATGTTATAACAAAGAAATACGCGTAGGTACGAGTACGTTACGTACAATTACTTTCGAAGTCTAATGATGCGTAACGTAGACGCGGAAACTTGTTACGATTTTTCTCTTTTCCCGATTACTTTTATCTTATGTTCGACAAAAGACAAGAGGTTTTAATCTTGCCGTGTTAGTGTGTTAATGTGGGTGAAATCTTTGATGCTTAATTAGAACCACTACCTGACCTGACCTTTCCCGAAGCTAAGCATAATGTGTTAACAGAATCGCACACTACCGAATCTATCGATGAAACCACGCCCGTCAGTAATTATGGCCTGATTTCGGGCAGTGGATCATAAACTCGCGGTCACAGCTAATTAATTAAAAGTTTTAATTAGTTGATGGGTAAATTATATCTAGTGAAAAATATACATAATATAAAATTTACTACTGTCACATAGTCTTTATTGTCAAGTCATTTTTACGGAGTTTCTGATAACATGATTGTCTTCCTTGATTTGATCTTACTGCTAATTATGGCCTATGCATTTTTCTTACTATAACACAAGTTAAATTATTTCTTAGAAGTAGTAAGAAATAAATTTCAAAAATTAAAGTTTTAAGTCGACTTAAATTTTTTCTACAAATATTTTTTACCTCTTCTCCTCAGACTAATTTTTGTCTGTTGTGTGGTTTTGTTGTATCGTAATCGTATTTCTAATATTTCATAATTATAATTCAGATAATACGTAAAGTTTTGATCGTTTTTGTAATGCCTTCGTTCAGTTAGTAGTCGAAACCTTATAAAATGGTTTAAGTCGTAACACAAATGCAAATTTTTCTGATAGGTCATTTGTAATCCCGGTATCCTAGGCTTATTTGCAAGATTAATAGAATACCCATTCCGGTTCATCTATCATTATGTAAGAGGAAATGTTTCAGATGGAAATTAGCATTTGGTCGGCATTAAGAATGCGTATATCGTACCGTACTACGAGGGTCTCTAGTTTGCTAAACATACGCCATTCCTAATTAAAGTCAATATCAAAATCAAATGAAAAAATAGTGTTTTTCGCTGTCGCAATTTCGTAGAGTGCAACTTTAGCGGAGGGCAAAATCGATAGGCGATATAAATATGATCACCGTAGATTTATTATAAACTGAATTATGACCACCACGTTTCAAAGTGATTCGATCAGGTCCCTAATATCACTACAACGATCCGTTGTTATCTGGTTAGAGCCCAACGGGGCTAAAATTTGAATAATAAATTTAATTCTGCACCCTTTTAGGGTGTTAGTGACATTATATTTGTCAATGAGACTTAATACATCAAATTTTTTAGTTTGCGCTTAATAACTATTAACTAACTAACATAAGGCTAAACACAATTAATAAACTAGAAAATACAACTGAAATTTGTACCAACCGCGTTGAATTTCAAAACTTTGGTTATTCAATATTTATCGAAAATCTGTTGGCTTCATCTTTTAAAGTACTTATCTAGGTATGCTTATCTTATCTGTTTGATGTCGGAATTTTGAAGTTATTCGTCAGATGCTCTATAACTCTGGAAATAAGATACAGCCACAAGTACATTAGGAACATATTCAGGTACATAACCTATTAGTCAAACGATAGATGTACATGTAATCATAATATGATTTATTATAAAATAATTTCATTCTATTGTCAGGAACTCAGGAACTCAAAATATCCCTGAATTTTCCTGTATTCACAAATTATTGGGATTCACTTCGATAGGATGTCAACTAAATAGACATGTTTATGGAAATCTCCGGGAATACATTCTGTTTATAGTGTTCAGTGACTTCAATAAATTTAAGTGTAACAAGTAGTTTATTTAAAGTGAATTAGTTCCTCGTGTTCTTACCTATTTGTATTCAATAAATTTCAATGTATCAGTATTTATTGCAATGCATTGCAATGCATGCACAGCCAAGAGAATATGAACATTGCTTCTCCCTTCGGAAAAATCCATTCAAGAAGTCGTAAGGATCGTTGTCTGTCTGTTCTCGTAAATATCAATTATGTGGAAAGGATGTGGAAAGGTGTTTTGTAGTGCCATAAAAGCCCTTTGTCCAGCTTCGAACGACGTAGTAAAACAGGAGGCAAAAATAATTGAACGTAATCTTTTAACGATGCTACCGAAGCCCTTACAGATTTTATTTCATAACTAGTTTCGTATCGATGTCTGAACATACTTTTGCGGTTCATAAGTTAGTAGAACTCATAGGCAAGTTGGATCGTATTTCAATTTAACATCACGATACTCAGATTCATTCGGTATTAAGGAAAATATAGCGTTGTTTATATTAACAATTTATGCTAATTACGAGTATTTATGATCATCTTGAAAACTGTTTTACATGTTTAGAAGCCTTAATAGAATATCGTGCAGTTCAGCATCGAATTGATAACCTCCTTTTTTGAAGTTAGTTAAAATAGCAGTAGAAATGGACACGTATTAATGATGAGTACCTACTACCCCAGTTGAAATTAGTCTAGCAACTCAAGTACGTTAAAGTTTGATCCGAAGCTGAAAAGAAAATGTTCGCAATTTCGGCTAAAATCAATATTGAAACTTTATTCGAACTCACTTTATCAAATTGAAAGTTTTAAAAAGAAATTAATTTTTAGCTTCAAGACGCGGACATAGTTACTGAAATTTTTCTGGTCTGGTGCATTCGAAAAATGAGAGTTCACGATGCCTTTCTTTGCAAATATAATATTCTGTGCCGATCAAGTATGTATGAGTGTGTTTATATCAACATCCCAATTAAATAAATAATTAAGCATTCAATAGGCGGGGTTAAATAGGCGATTGACATAAGGGATCCAAGCCCTAACAATGACTGACAATATTATATTCGTGGATATTACTTGAAAGCTGATACTGATCCTATTAAACACACTGTTCAAACTGTGTAAAGAATATGCATTTGTTTCCATAGACCCTAATTTATATACCTAACTTATAAGGACTACGGGATTCCAGGATATAAAAGCAAGCTTTTATATCCTGGATTTTGATCCTTTAAGCTACCAAGGATTGGCTGGTTCAGCTAGGCATCAAGACTGGATTGCAATCATACTTGGTGGTATCTGTCCTCCATAG
>DWAV01003022.1:0-10270 GCA_018231305.1 Noctuana lactifera | reverse complement strand
TTTGTGTATAAATAGTTTTGTTAAATACATGTTGGATGGTTGCCAGATCATGCTTTTTCTTATATTTCTTAATTGTGTTTTTATAAAAAAAATTAATAGATTGATCTATGTACTTAATTGTACTCATAGTGAAACATGCAAAGCATTTATTATGTGTGGGAGCATGCTTTAGACTTATTATATTTTTTTTATCATTATCCTGTTATTATCTCACAGCTGGGAGTGGGCATCCTTTCAGAGATGAAACGACTTGGCATAGATTGTATTATAACAGTTTAATTATTTTCCAGTGTTCACAAATAGAGAGATACCTCCTATTCAGTCAAGGTCTCCACAGGCTAATGAAACTGAACATCGAATGCGAGAGGTATACAAGGTAATTATTGAGCAATATTGATTTCATACACCCATTGTTTGTCCATAAATTTCTAGCAATCATGAATCCTTACAATCTTTCAATTTTAAACTTTCGACCATAGCAGAAAAATATTGTAATATATAGTAGAATAATACTTCTAGTTGTTACCTCTGTTAAAAAAGTTCAATTTTTTTTTCAGATTTGAAATTGTTTTTTCAAAATTTAACTTTGAAGGTCTAGATAAATCTAGATGAATCACGTAACATTATAAAAGCGATTTACATAAATAATTAAATGATACTAAACATTTCTTCTAGGTGAGTGGTAAGTTGAATGTAGACGGAACGGAATACAGATCGCATATAGATGACCTACAGCAACTGGGCGAGCTGGGCAGCGGCACCTGCGGCCATGTCGTCAAAATGCTGCACCGGCCCTCTGGCACGGTCATAGCTGTTAAGGTTAGTCAAGTATAATATATTTATATTAAATAAAAATTAAATTATCTGATTTAAAAATATTAATAATTAAATGTTCAAAAGTAGTATATATTCTAAACAGCTTTTCAATTAGTAGCATAAAATGTATACATGATTACAATAAGTATTCACATCGAACTAACGTTTTATAATATTCAATTGTTTAATGTTATTAACGTTATAAAGTTCTGAAACCAAAAAACCCCCCTGCCCTCAGCAAATGCGTCGTTCTGGCAACTCTGAGGAAACAAAGCGCATCCTAATGGATCTGGACGTAGTGGTCAGATCTCACGACTGTCCGTACATCGTGCGGTGTCTGGGATGCTTCGTGACGGACGCGGACGTGTGGATATGTATGGAGCTTATGGCTTCGTGTTTCGATAAGCTCCTCAAGAGGGTCGGCGCGCCTATCCCTGAGGCTATCCTTGGGAAGGTTACGGTCGCAGTGAGTATTATCCTTCATGTGTTTCATAAATTAAGGTACTCATGCGCGCTTCCGTGCTTCGGAGGGCACGTTAAGGCGTCGATTCTTGTTGTTATCAATAGATAACAGTCGTTAAACCTAGTTGGCCTTTTGGGCGTTATAAATTAAAAAAGAAAGAACAACACAACAACCGTGTGATGTAGTGGTTACCATGCTGGTCTGCCATCTGAAGGCAGAAATTTAAATGATGAATTTAGATTTGTTGTTCCCAGTCTGGGTGTTTGTGTAATTGTCTTTGTAGGTGTCCATGGCGCCCACAACACAGGGTATCCTAGTGTGGGGCTATGTGTGTGAAGCGTTATTTCATTACAATATCTGACACAGATTGGCCATTTACCGTACCTCCACCAATTCGCATTGGAGCTAGGTGGTGGAGTATACTCCGGACATTCCCTGTTTGTAGGAAAACAACTAATATTATATTATGATGTTAACGTACAGACGGTGAACGCGCTATCGTACCTGAAGGACACGCACGGCGTGATCCACCGCGACGTGAAGCCGAGCAACATCCTGCTGGACGAGCGCGGGAACGTGAAGCTGTGCGACTTCGGTATCAGCGGCCGCCTCGTCGACTCTAAGGCGAAGACTAGGAGTGCTGGTTGCGCCGCGTATATGGCTGTAAGTTATATTGGTTTATGTACCAACACTGGCCACACTATGTCGGAAGAGTCAGAGACAAAGAGAGAGAGAATGGTATAGGGAGGTCCCCACAGAACAATAGTGTGTATTATAGTCACTGTTTAAACATGTATTTAATATAACAACTGAAATTAAGTGAGTTAGGTGTACTTTAGAAATCCACTTACCTTGGATTGACCAGGAATTTGGTACAGAGTTTTTGACCATTTGACATTCGTTATCAGCACGACGGAAACATGAATCGGAAGTATAAATAAAGTGAGTACGCTTTTTATATGGTAAATATTGAGGATAAATAAGTCCACTACATTTGAAATATAACCTTTGGTTTACTTACTAGAATGACTATGCCTTGTCACTGATTTCCTATTTGCTTGTCATCAACATTTGACTGACTGAAATGACTAACTGGTTATGTTCCTCTGCAGCCAGAAAGGATAGACCCGCCCGACCCCAGCAGGCCGGACTACGACATTAGAGCAGATGTGTGGTCGCTAGGCATCTCCTTGGTAGAGCTGGCCACTGGTGTCTTCCCTTATAGAGACTGTCAGAATGATTTTGAAGTGCTTACTAGGGTGAGTTTTTAAATTTTTACAACGCCATTGTAATAAAGTGTAATTAATTGACTGTTATTTTTGATTTTAATCGTTACTTTTAATTTATAGGTAATAGCAGACGATCCACCTCAGTTACCAGATACTGCAGACTTCACACCAGAGTTCAAATCGTTTGTTTCTCAATGGTAAATATGTCCATTCCATTTCATATTATCTACTATGAAAACTAACCGAAACTACCGCAGAAGGGTTGTTTTTTTGCGAGCAAGTGTGTTTCTTCCGTCAGCATTCACTGTAGCTCTAAACGGCTTAATAAATTTTATTTAATTTTATTTAACATATAGCTTATGTCGATAGATTCATTTTAGAACGATAAAACCGATGGTAGAATTTTTACACCATTACGTTTTTGCAGTCGGATTTTTTTATTTCTAATAATTCATACTTGTTCTTATTTTGATTTCATATTGCAAATTGTTTTCAGTCTAACAAAAAACTACAGACAGCGTCCGAAGTACGTCAAACTACTAGAGCATCCGTTCGTAGTGAAGTCGGCGCGTAGTTCGGTGTCGGTGGGCGCGTGGTACGCCTCGCTGCCCTTCAGCGGGCACGGCACCCCGGCCAAGGCCAGCTCGAGCCTCTCGGTGAATGCTAGCAATGGGTATGAGGCGCCCGTCACTCCGCAGCCACTCAGGAACTTCGTGACGAGCTCGCAGCACTGGACTTCCGAGCTGGTCACCCCTACACCTGGCAGGTAAAGAGCTTTAGATTTAGATTATTCAACTTTTAAAGTGAATGTTAACACAGCTTGACAATAGGGATTTAAAAACTGCAAGGGAATCAAGATCTTTGTCCACTTAACAGTTCAAATATGTAAAGAAATATTCAAAATCTTTGCAAAAAGTCACTTTACATAGTTGTTATTGATTACCAGCGGTCACGGAACCCCGGTGAAGACTGGTCCCCGGCTGGCGGTGAACGCGAGCAACGGGTACGAGGCGCCCGCGACGCCGCAACCCGTGAGGAACTTCGTCACCACCTCGCACCACTGGACTCCTGAGCAGGTCACGCCTACGCCGGGCAGGTATAGAAATTACATGTATATTTTTTTACAGGTTAAGATATACAGTATGAATATGTTATGTATATCAGTATCAATCTTTGAGACTAGCCATGACGAGGTAGCACTGTCACACCCATTTCAGCTATATCACACTCATGTCCAACCTCAAATAGAAGAGAAGTTCTAACTTCGGAGGCGTTGTTACTAGCACCTATCAAAAAGGGTAAAATAGTAAATGATTGTGTGTCCAGGGCGTGGTGGGCCAGCTCGTGCGCAGCGGGGGGCGCGGGGGGCAGCAGCTCGCAGCCCGCCAGCCTCGAGGCAGACTTCTCCGTGCACTCGCCCTACCCGCGCCGCAGGTAACCGCTCACTCACTCACTGATTTAGTCAACTATTATATTACGACCATTATTAATACTTGTATTCAAATTTTTAGTTTATCTCACTAAATTCAAAACTATCGAAATACGAATTATATTTTACTTGTAACAACAATAAATTAGCTATAGTCCAATAGATTTATATTTAAACAATATCATCCAATTTGCATTACACACACATTAACCGCTTGTATGATATTACGATTTCGTATTATATTTTTGTTGTGTCAAATACATATATTAATTTGTTTAGTTAAAATTGTTTATCGCAGGACGATAGACGCGCGCGCGTCTCCGCCGCCTCCGCCGGTGCGTCGCGTGTCCGCGGACAACCGCTTGCGCTCCTCGCCCGCGGTAACTATTTAACTAATGGTTTTGTTGTGTATATTGCCCACACGCCAATACACTTGGCGAGGGAAGTGGGCGGGGCCGTACTGTGCCTGCGTTACTGAGTCATGCCTCTCATCCGGTCCGTCGATCCATATTATTACCTTGCCAGTATTTTAGCACCTAAAGAGCGATACAGCAATTCAATGAATGTCGCGTGGTGGGAAGTTTATGGCCCGCAGTGAAATATCAGTGGCAATGCGAGGAGTGCAAGGAATATTATGAGGACGAGCTGTTACACGTATCTTTAAAATCTTTACTTGGAGACACACAATATAAATTGTTATCAAAAAATTTAGTATGAAATTTTTTAAAATTCCGATCGAAGGTTAGAATCCAATTATCTTAGCCAAGATATTGCCAGATTCGACTAATATTGTTAAAGTATTGTGTATTTGGTTGTAAAGTTTTTACTAAGTACATACATGTTCAGTGAGGTATATTATTGGTTTTACAGAGTTCGGGTAACACAAGTCCTATAGTTCTTCAGCGGTTTTACCATCAGAATCAGCAACGCCGGTCGAGAGTTGACCAGCACGTCACGCCTCGTCATAGGAGGTAATTATATGCATGGGAAAAGCTATCAAGCTAAAAGTTCTGTACCTAATCTCAAATAAATTGATTTGAATTTCAGTTTAAGTCGAGAGCACAGTACGGGGCGGTCGCCCGAGCCGCCGCCCAGGACGAGTAGGCAACATGCGATGCTCGGTCATGAAGGTAATCTCACTCTCTCGATTTTCTTTTCAAAAACAATTGTTTTAGTTTAAAAGTGGCATATAATAGATTTTATCATAAGAATCTATTTTATCAATTGTTCGTAAAAATAAATAAATCAAGGTTTGAATTAATTATATTCTACATACAACATGCACTTAACTATATGTTCATATAATTTAAATCAAACATAGTTCCGTTCGGCGTGTTTGAGAAATGAGAATTGAAAATATTGTCTCCAAATATACATAATAAGCAATAATACATATTAAATGCCTTGTCCCGAATGACTAACTGACAGAGAAAACAAGGCTTTTATACGTTCGAATTGAGAACACTCCTTCTTTGAAGTCGGTTAAAAACGAAAGACTGGATCGTTTCAGCGAACGGCAGCATGGAGTTGGAGCCCCCGCCGCTTCACGACCGCTTGCATCCTCCCTCACCTTTACTACTTAATGATAGGTAATGTTTTATTTTATATACACATATAAATATAATAGAAATCTGGACTAACAAATGCTAGTGTCAGTCATACACAATCAATTAACTAATTCGAATGAATGACCGGTGATTGATTGGTTGATGTACATACATAATACTACCATTAGTTCATTTATGTTTAACTGTTCTTTTTGTTAGGTGTTTTGCTGAACAGAATTGGTCTTATCCATTCAAAGAATTGCAATGGCCATCCGGTTCTAAGTGGATACATTGTTAATACTGAAGAGAAGAAATAGCCAAATTAGTTAAATCTATTAGTTACAGTTGACACTGTATATATAAATACTTTTTGTTGTATATTATAAAGACAAAGTTTAATCGATGTAAGTATATGGTTCTCGCAGGCTATCAGAAGGTCGAAGTCAGAGTCTAACGCGGGCGGAGCTCCGGAACGGATACAGGACGGAGCTCACCGCCCCCGTGCAGGCGCCCAAACACCACCACGACGACCAGGGTGAGTCACCAACTGATCAAACTGTAGTCGGTGTCGGCGGTGTCAACAGAGTCGCTAGAGTCGACTTTAGCAGTGTCACCAATGTCGGTGTCAACAAATTCGTCAGTGTCGCTAATATCGACAGTGTCGACAGTGTTAGCAGTGTCAACAATGGCGACAGTAGTGTTCTCTGTGTCGATACACTCTTAGATAGGCAGTCGTGCCTCAGTCTATCAATTTTGTGTTGGCAGCTCATTAGACTTCCTAAACTTTAAACTGTAACCTTAAGAAAATGTAGGAAAGATTGAAGACATTATTAGGGTTAAAACGTTTTTTTGAGACACTTTTGAGATAGTCTTAAGATTAATGATGTACATCTAATAATAGTGGGCTAATATTTTTTTTACATTTAATTAATGTGGTCACATTTAATTATTGGAATTTTTTTAAATGTTACGGTGACTATTACATACATCTATCACTTATATATTATTATCCTATTGGACTAGTAAAGAAATTTAGGCTATGGTGTAAACGTATTATAAATAAAAATAATTATACATATTATATACAAGTTGATAATGAAACAAATGACTTGAGCACATAAAGAACACAAAAAATTTTACACACAGATTATCGTCATAGTGCTAAATTGATAACTCCATTATAATATTTGTATTTATAAATGTAGATGTAAATTAAATATAAAAATTTTCACATTTATTATAATTTCTAAAAGACGATTGACTTATTTTGAAAAATCTCTTCAGGCTTTTTGTATTTACTTCACTTTTTATATTTCGTTTTAGTATAGCAATTGTTGTAGTATGGCCGCAAGTGCCAGTCACCTCCTGAGGTATGTGAGCGGTGAGAGGGGGGAGGAATAAAGACAAACGTCATTTCGTATTGTCTACCGCAGCCTCCCCCACATACTATACTATATTTATAGCAAATTTTTTTTCGAACAATAATTTTTAATAGCTATTTGAAAATCTCATAATTTGATAATATGGCTAAAATTATTGACTTTGAATTTTTGATAAAATGTTCCCAAATCTAGTAAATGGAGTTAGAAAATTAGCACTATTGAACGATGTCTTATAGAGTTATAGATAGAATTATGACTAATCGATGGCAGCCAGCCTATGACAGCGACCAACAGTCATTATTCGCCACACATATAAATTTAAAATTACCAAAAGAAAGCTGCGCTTGCCACTCGCCATTCAAACGCTGTGATGGGAAATGATTGTGTACAATGTTTATTCAAGCTTTTGCTCACTAATGTTCAAATTCAAAATCTAAATTTTTGAATCTAACTAGGATGCGATTCGACTTTGAATTTGTTAACAAATTTATGTTAATGATCCGACCTTGGAATTGAATCTCGATTTTGTAGATTTTCATAGGTACTTGTGTACTGTTTAAATAGATGGTAGGTTCTTAGTTATCTATTTTCCAGGTTATAATAAGATTTTTTTAATACTAAAATATATATGGTCTGCGCCATCCTTGTTGCACTTAAAAGAAATTCAAATATGTATGGGCAGATATTTAATTTTATACAATGCTTTAAAGTTGTGTTACATCTATTACAAGTTAGAAATATTTTATAGTTTCTTTTAACTTCGTAGTATTTTCTGTGTCATTCAATTGTTTTATACCTCATCCCTATGTGCTATCATAAAAATGCCGCCATGACCTTAATGTTTCTTTGAATAGATGCGGAAAAATACACGGTCGCACACAGACGTTTGGCACGGTTCCAATGGTTGCTAGTATGCGTGAGGTCCCCGCGGCACCTGCGCACAGTTTCCACTCAGAGAACGTCATAGTAATCAGCGCCATCTGTTTTCCACAAGGGATAACTCATGTAGATTTTATAATTCGAATGACCTTTATTTTTAAAAACCAAAGATTATGCGCAAAGAATATTTGTTTACCATAGACATATTTACGTTAATTTATTGACTCATGTTATTTATTTTTTTAGTTAGTGCAACATTGCATAAGTTAATTTGACACAATCATTTCCCTCGCCGGATATCATTGCCACATTTCTTGTATCATGGTACCTTCCCTCCATTGTGTAAATAGAGTAACAGTTTACCGAAGGGTTTTTACAATAAAAAGACAATAGTTGTCGATTAAACGTATCGATAGATCGCTTTGTAATCGATACGATTCGCTTACGAGCTTAGCAGTCACTAGGCTTCGGTAGTGAACGAACTTGAAATAATATCGTATTAGAAATAGAAAAAATTCTAGTCGTACATTGTAAGCTGCCACTAACATTAATAGTGCTTCAAAATTTAAATCCGATGTCTAGATGTTACTACATATTTACATTAAATTAATAAGTCTGATTATATCATAAGTTTCAAACACTTTGTACTTGTGTACGAATATTCTTTGATATTTCGTTAATTCTGAATCGAAGGTAATGTGTTGTTGATGTCAACAAACAAAAAATTTCTTTAATGTTTAATTTTAATTCATGGCTGGAATATGAAACGTGATGTCGTCAGACTTATCTACCCGAGTCTTATGTACTTTTCCAAATCTGTTATTGTCTTACAATTTAGTATCCATTTTTATGTACCTACATTTGTTGCACGTCGGTTGATATTATTTGATCCAATGTTTATTCTGCTTAATAGATAAATGAACAGGATAGTAGCAAAAGAAATCTTTTGATATAACACGGTTTCAGTATGATTTTGGTAGTAAAATACTTGCATATTAAAATTTCAGAGAAGACAAATGGTTGATTCTGAATGAACTAAAAGCTTACTTGGGACTTTTTTATATCAAAGAATATGTTTACTGTCTGGAACTTTTGAAAGATAGACTTTGGCTACGTGAAAGAATTGATACTATTTAATATTAACAAAGTTTGGCTCAAATAATACAACCGATGCAACGAAACCCTGTGCTTTGCCGCTCTCCTCACGCGCCCTACACATCGCCTGCCATCTGTCGCTCTGTCACATGCCTCGCTACACTAAACACGACCCTAACGCCTAGCTAATAACGGCCAGTTTGCGGGACACGCTTTGGCCCTTGTACGAATTCTGTGTAGGTTACACTATGTTATGGTGTATTGGGATTTGGGCCGCTTGTATATTGTATTTATTTAACATTTTTGCTGTTTTGAATAAATATGCTTTATCATAGACACTACTGATGTTAGGGCAGATGTCAAATTCCTTTAAGATATACTTGCTATAAGTTTATACTCCAATATAAATAATAACATTAAAAATATTGAATAATAAAATATGTATGCTTATAGCATTGATTTTCGTTAGTAAAATACTTGGTATAATAGTGCTTATTGATAGAAATTGCCAATAAATTTACCCACATGTTTTTCTTATAAATAACTTTAATTTTACTTATATAGCTGTCTCCCCATACATACTCATTACATACAGTTTATATTTAAAATTATGTTTTAATGATTCACGATAATTTTGTTAGAAGTCCCTCATATATAAGAACTATGGCGTCATAATTCTTCCTAGTCAACTGATTGTTTTTTTTATTAATTACAAATTAAATAATATTAAAATGTGTAGTGGGGATCGAATTAGGCTTTTAGGCATTGATTAAAGTTTCTCCTTATATAGATTATATTTCATAATTAATTGTTATCACTGGTTAATAATATTATAGTCTGTCAACAGCTTTTTTAAGCCAACAAGTGGTCCAAATCCCATCCAGTTTATACAGTAAATAGTGTCGCTTCTGTAGCAAGGTGTGGGGTGTGAATGTTGTCAGCCTCAGTTCACGGTCACGACGTCATGGCTTCGCTGATCACCTCGCCGCGTTAACACTGGCCAGGCATATGGTATGACACCGAGGGAGCTCTTTGGTTTATCAACTCATTCAACACAAAATATTCATTCTAAACCGCTCTTAATTCATTTGTTAACAAAGTGGTTAAATGCATAAGAATAAATTCTATTGCTCCTAATTCCTCAGTTAATAAATAAATAAATTTATTTCCAAAGAAATTTGCCTGAATTTTATCCTGACGCCACAGTAGAAAGATTTAAATCATTTTCAAGATCATAATATAAATTTTTTGATTGCATATTAAATAATTCCAAGTAATGTCAATTCATGATATTAAATGTATGCACTAAACATACTTGAATAAAAAAATTTGATCAGTTTTGATTTAAATCATTCACACTTAATCGAATGAGACGTTAGTATGAAATATGCGTGAACCAAAGAGCTGCCTCCCGAGTGGGCAGCGCACGG
>DWAV01003021.1:0-10274 GCA_018231305.1 Noctuana lactifera | reverse complement strand
GTTACGTACCTAATGTCACTTTATCCATACGATTTTTAGTTCCCGATACGCCCGATACGCAGCGCTGTTCAAATTCCCATACAAAATTTAACTGGTAAAGTAATACTAGTTCGTGATAGGGCTACTGATGTAGGTTACATACAAGTACCTACAACAACTTAATGGCAAACTCAGCAAATATTTGTATTTTATTTTTATACAATGTTCAATATAATAATGAGCTAAAAAAATCTAGTTTCTAAGAGTACCTAAACTAACTTCGACAGAACCAACTAAATACGTCGAACGAACGAATCGAACAAGTTATTTTAAGTTTTAAGTTAAAACAACGCGAACAAAATCGAAATCACGCAATTTGATCCAATAAAGAATAAATTCTTCCAATAAAGAAGTTTTTATTTATTAAATTTTCTTATTACAAATGTTTATAATTTGAGATCGTTTTTTAAGTAAAGTCAAAGAATATAACGAATTATGTTGATAAGAGAATAAGTGGCGTAATAAGCTAACTGAATTTCAAATAGCTTCAGCGAGATTTAGATCTAGGTATATAAATATTATTATTAGTAAGTACTTTTATCATGCGAAGTTTAAATAGTAAATGATAAAAAAGAAAAAAAATTTAAAAGTGATAAAAAAGATAAAAAAGAAATAAAAAAGAATAAAAAAGATTAAAATGATAAAAAAGAAAAAAAAGTAAAAGCTTAAACTTAATTCACTTAAACTTCTCGCTTGAGATTTTGGTATTTTTATCTTTCTGTTATTTTTTACATTCGTCCGTTATCTTAACAATGTATTTGTAAGTTGAGGGCAGTATTCACAAAATAGGACTGTAGTAGTTTGAATAATAACATAGAAATTATTATTTTAATAAAAGTAAGTGTTTAATGGCGTATAAACGGGAACCATTATAACGTTCGCGTTTTACGCTCTTTATTATCTCCAAGCTGGTGAAATGTGCTCTTCATTTATACATAATTACTCGTTGATTGCCAGAGCCGTTACGACAGTTTGTTATATTCGATGCTTTTCTGGAAAAAAAAATATTATAATGGCCTATAGTAGACAATTGATAGCAAATTACAATCAATTAGTGGTTTGCTAGTCCATTTGAGAACTTTACGCTACGTTACGTTTAGGTTAATTATTTAGTGACTCGTTTCTTGTTTCAAACAAACCGTATAGTCTAACCTACGGATTAAAAAAAGTTATTTACCACAAAAACCAACTAATCATCTTTCAAATCTGTTGTTAAATAGATAATAAATTATTTATTCCGCCACATTAATTTGTAACAACTGACTGGCCAACCGAAATAAAATAAAACATTAGAAAAAAACGAATGCAAATAAAGTTCTAAACAAAAAAAACAGCAAATTGTGACGAAAATGCTCAACCTACGCCGTGAGAAACCAAAGCAACCGCAAGCAATTCAAAGAATAATAATACACGTAATATAAATGTCTATAGAGTTTCAGGAAGCTAGATTTCTTTCTTTGAATGATCATTATGTTAGTTAACAAATATATCAAATTTTCCTCGATAATCGTTATGTCAAGCAGGTTTTGGGTTTCTTTAAAGCTACGTTTCAAAATTTAAATTGATTTGAAACAGATGTTAACTGTGAATACATTTTGACAAGCCTTTCAGAAACCGATGCGGCTGTTAGTAATTATCGTCGTACCTATGATACGCTCAAATGTATGCTTCAAAAATAAACTAAAATATTTATGTTTCTAACATATTAGACTCAAGTGTCTAATATGTTAGAAACATAACTATTTTTCTAACATTTTAGATATTTAGTTAGAAATTATACCAAAAAACTAAGGTGGTATATAAAAGCTAAATGTTAATGCTAAATGTTTACCTTTGGTCTAAGCCACTCTAAGCAGAATAATCGTAGGCAACATGAGAGAATGGAGATATTACATGAAAGAAAAGTTATATCTTTTTAACACTAATGACTAACGAACAGACCTTTGGTTTAGAAAACAAGAGATGTAAATATATACTGACACCCAGACAGTGAACAGAAATCGAAATTCAGTAAATATTGGGAATCGAAATCCCTTCGAATGGCGGACCGTCATGGTAACCACTACAGCACACGGGTCTCCAAACATTTCCAATAGTAGTTATTTTGGTAGAAGATGTAATATTCATAGACGCTTAAACTTTTACTTGGATATCCATAAGCCACAAAGTACACAATTTGTGGACTAAAATTTAAAAGCTTGGCTTAAAGTCTATTAAATATCGGCGCCATCGCTAAATAAATGAAGTTATTCTATATTACCCCTGATGGAGGTCGTTAAATAATACAATTATGTTTGATTTTATAGAGGCTGGCCGGTATAATTAAGCTTCCGCTATACTACCCAAGCTCCCCGGGCTAAGTATTTTAGAGCAACTTTCATACTAATATAATATTCATAGCACAACAGTAAAATACGTATTTAGCATTCCAGAGACATTTCGTTGTGTTCTGGAGCTGTCAAGCTTCTCAGAAGAGGTTCTTGGAAAAACATTTAATATTCGAGTGTCCAGAATATTCATTATTCTATGCGGCTAAGACTTGATTAAAGCTTGTAAAATAGCTTCTGAATTAGTTACCTCCATAAAGTACATTATCTTGTAAGTTACCTATGATAAAGATATTTCTATTTCTAAACATTATTGTTGATCTCTTCTCTAATGATATTTCATGTTGTTATTGCTCTTATGATATACAATTCATTTTATTGGACATCTCAGTTAGTTACAAAATACACGTTCATTAAGTTAAGTACATACGAGTGTATATATTTTGGTCAAGTTCATAAAATATATTGATATCATTGAATACAGACTACATTTTCCCTTATGGAACATAATTATTGAGTTATGTCATCGATATTTCAAGTAACAAGAGTTCATCGCTGCTTATAATCACCTCATTCGCCTCGTAAGTCTTTTAAGAAGACTCATCAGAGGGTGTGCCTATAGCGCATCCCCTATGGATGTCATTAAAATGAGAACATAACCGTAAAAGTACGGAGAAAGTGTAGGTATAATTAGAACTCGTCTGGGGTTTATTTGTTAACTTTCGTGACATTTGCTGCTACCATTTGCTGTTGAATTATCCCATTAAGGTCGTGTCCCTGAACACACGTTCTCAATTACAAGTAATCCTTCTATGAATGTCGCAATCTAGTCACGTTAGGTCCGGAGTCCGGAGACATTCGAGTATCCCTTATAGTGCGGATGTCATTGACATTTGGGCAACTTGGTGTTCTGAGCCTATTTGTATTTAAAAAGGGTAAATTCCTTAAAAACTCATTTAATCCTTTAAGCTACATTATTTTTACTGGACGGCTCAAAAATAAATTATTTAAGTTTTTGAAGATTTAAATAGTTTAATTATTTTTTAGCTTAAAGTCTCTTTTTTGAAGATGAATACTTTCTTTTTATTCTTTACTGCGGTCGTCTTGAGGACAATGTAAATCTTAGGGGAAAATTCCGATAAAATTTCAGTTATTATCGTTTCATTTTCTAACCTTATTAACACCTGTTTGCTTCCTTCGATCTTCGCCATTCACCAATGCCATTTAGAGACGAGGAGCTGAATTCATTTTAAATAAAACCGTTACCGTAGGGTAGTAGGTAACGATTTAATTATATTTGTAGTAGAAAAGAAGACAATGTATGATAATTCACTAAGCAATTTAGGTATGTCTGGAAACGATGCATCTCTGTGTCTCTCGTAGCTATGGGAATTTGCTAATTAGCATTTCTACATAATAAAATGCATTCTCCATGCATATAATGTGCTGCGACACATGTGATTACAAATAACTACAAGCAATAAAAAATATCCAACATATATAAGTATATGTAGGTATAGCATTTTACACCTATTAAAATATTTTATTTCTGTGCGACGGTGTTCAACCAAAATAATAACGTTAAGCCTATTCATAAATTCCACACGCCCCGAAACCTTATTTGTATAAAAAATCATATTATTTGATTTACAAATAAACAACCGCGATCATCTTATAAGAGTATCGTCTGCAAACAAGGAAAGTCGCGCATCAAAAGTCGACTGAAAACGAACCATAACTTGAAAGAAATATCTTTTTGCTGTGAAGAGCGAAACAAATAAAGCGTTTGTTTTGTATTACGAGTTACCTACTCGTACAAAGTAAAAGTGTTTGATGTTTAAAAAGGATTCTACTTATAAACAGCCTCATAAATTCCTATTCAATAAGGATGAGAAAATTTAATTAAAAAGTGCTGTAACTACAGAAAATAAACATTCGTATGTTAAGTTTAATATTTTTTTCATGTCTGACTGATAATTTAATACATTCATTTAGTGTCCGGCGAATAGCTAATTTTATAAAATTGGAACCACTACACCAATGTAAACCATTTTTTTTGGATATTTTGTATATTTTTCAATACCGCTTGTGCTACATAACTATTTTTAATATGTTCGTAACCACTCGTAATTTCAAATTGCTTTCCCTAGTTAAAAATAGTGTAGGTATAGGTATAGGTACCTATATATTGATTCCCGCACGATAACCTGGCAAAGTGACGCGTTTCCAGTGTCACCCAAATAGTTATAACTGGAAATATTCGTGTCTCAAAAATATTTTTCTCACGTGCACGTCATAAATGTTACATTAATAAAAATCCTTGACTACGGTGTAGGTATAGACCAAGTAATTTATAGATGACAGAGATGTGGTTATAGCTAGTCGCTGTGGGCATGCAAATCCCACTTTATTTACGGCTAGTTTTTGACCGCAAATTAGTATATTGTTTCGTTGTATAAGTATTCAAACCAAATCCATGCTTTCCTAGTGTAACACTTACCCAAACTTGACTTTTATTATTTACCCAATTGTACCTTATAGTTTTCAATGAACTCGATTCTCCATAATTTAAAAATAAAGGTAACAGAAAAAAATTTCTAATGACCAAGAATTCAAAATAATAAGAATTCAAGTAACCAATGGGGAGGGAGGAAAATATTAACTAAATGGATTACCTAAACGATTATGCTTCTACCTACCGATTTACCTAATAAGTAATTTTTTTAATAGAAGTAATTGTTTGTTATATAATATTGTATCTACATATTTTAGCATAATTCACTGCGTCATTCTAAAGGTGCGGAAAACTGTCTCTTGGGGTTGACGTTTTATTAAAACACTCATTAAGGTCGTTTACATACTTTCACTTGTTTACAGCGGTAATAGATCAGTCGTTAAGGCCTTGTTTTTGAGCAGACAGGGTTCAAATCCCAACGGCACGCACCTAATATGTATATTTTTGCGTTTAATAAGACACTCTACAGCATCTTAGTCATCCTTGTAGCTTCTTTATTGGATCTGTAACGTCTTTTCGGCATATTAAAAGGTTCATTTTAACGAGAATAAGAAAAAGAGAACAGTTACTTTGCCCTTCTGCATTTAATAAGAAGCCCATTAATGAGTCCCTTCGTTTTGGGATCCTTTGAACTTTTTTCGGTAATACTTTTTCTATAGAGGTTTAGTCATACAG
Source organism: Noctuana lactifera (assembly GCA_018231305.1). Lineage (NCBI taxonomy): Eukaryota > Metazoa > Arthropoda > Insecta > Lepidoptera > Hesperiidae > Noctuana > Noctuana lactifera. The sequence continues at coordinate 4,718 of DWAV01003021.1, read as the reverse complement.
AAGTTAATTTTAAGTAACAACTACAACATAATTTAAATTGATAACTTTTTTTACATTCTCATATAATGGTAGATTTGAATATAACGGTACCTCAATTTCGAGTTTATCTACAATGAATATGTTATGAAGTTGAGTGTATGCCAGTCAAAAATGTGTCGGTTTTGGAAGTTAACTGATAACCCTCTTCACTCATACTACAGATTTATAGCATATTCCCAGGGATTACCAGACTTGTTTAAACTTGAGAAAAATCTTTTACCTTCTTACCCGAATTCAAACAAAAAAGGTTTCCAATTTATTTTATATTTTAATGTGAACCTATTCCAACAAACTACACACATAAATGAAGATATTGCATAAAAAGTCCATTGTCTAGTTTAAAAAGTCAAATATCTAGTTAATGGTAGTCATACCTACCTACATAAAATGTTTACCTTAATAGTTCCATAAAACACTACCTAGCAATTATCGTGACAATGGATGTACCTACAGGTAAAATCAATAGACTGGCGTGTCTTGGTGACGTATTTATAATGAACCAATTTGAAATGAATTGTAGATATTATGTAGGTATAATGTAGCTTTTGTCTGTCCGTTCGTTGTGACCACAACATGAGAAATAAATAAATATTTATATATAAATATATATAGTATAATTTATATCTCGTTGCTTGAGATCATATTATTATTATTGAGCCACAATAATATCCCAGGGTCGCGCAATCTTCTCGTTAACATCGTTATCGCGGGTAAAACAATACGCAACCACTCAATGCAGCATCACATAGGGTTCCGAGGAGATACAACTCTGACAAGAATGAATAAACACGGAGCGTCACTAATTGAAATCGATTACGTACTTTGTGTACGATATTCAAAAAAGGTAAACCGTAGACGGATGATTTATTAATGGCAGTTAAAAGGTTATTGATTGCCAGTGCCAGCCTACGGTGTCGAACGTGGAATTTTAATAATTTACTTTTCCTCGTAAATATTCTATAAGTATAATTTCTACGCGCTAAAGGAAAAGTTAAGGAATGGTTTTTGGAGCTTTGTGCATAATATTATCATTACGTAGGTACAGTTACCGATAAATGTTCGCTTAAACGTTGAATATCGCTTTAATTTTTAAGGTTTACTCGACGCTTGTTGAGATTTATTATTATAAATCTTAAATAGATTTTTCTTCCTGTAATATGAAATTACAAAAATTTGCTATTCGCGGAGTACCTAATATTGCAATATTTAGATGTACGAGTACCTATATAAAAGCGGAAGGAACTCACGAAATTTCGAAATCTACTTGATCTATGAAAATGAAGTTGAGTTAGAATGTATTTGTTTTTGTAAATGTTTGTACCTATATATATGTATTTGTAGAACAGACTTTTTTGATAATTCTTCCACTAGAAGAAGACTATAAGCCTTATTTGTTTGAAAGTTTGGTATTTTTAAGGTACACTATCGTTATTGGTATTTAGTTTTCTGTTTAGAAAATTAAATAAAGAAAAATGTCTTTTAAATTTTTTTAAAAATTAAACCCTAAGGGGATACTATCGTACAGAAATATAAAACGTTAAAAAAAAATACCTACATGCATAATGCATAACTACAAATCTTTTTCGATAAAACAAGAACAGCGCCATCTATTCGAAATGAACTGTACTAGGTTCTTATACAGGTTTTGCTGCTGAGAATTCTATATAACTTTTCATTAAAACTGCTATGCCGAGGAACTACGTAGTTTTCAAAAGTCCTAACAGATGTCGCAATTTAAGGTTTTTGCTGTACAATGTCGTGTTAAATGGACTAATTAATTTAATTTCACCTACCAATTACCTACGTCATTCAGTTGTCAAATGACTTCTGTTACATACTGAATGTAGGTCCTTTAATCAGCTTCTACTTAACTTTAACTTATATTACTCATGTCAAATGAATTTAATTCGTTTAGAAATAAATTACTTATCCATAAACTAATAAAATAATTGTCGGGACTTTCTATTTCTGTAAAACTTTCTGTAGAGGTGTTTTTACTTTCACTAAAATGTCGACGTAGCAAAACTACCAGTTTTAAACAGATGGCGCTGTATGTATACGAGAGTTGCGTTTCAGACAGAAAGCAGTCTTGAGAAAAATGGGTAGGTATCTATGACCATAGTTTTCCGAAATAGCAACGGATGTCAGCACTTATCAAACAGGACTCATTATTTTTTATTCAATTGCTTAAAAATATAGAATGATGATAAGATATTATGTGAATTAGAATTAAATTATTGTTTTGTTTTTGATAACCTTAAATTAAAACAAGTACAACTATTTACTACCTAGATATATTTATATTTAAAATTAATTTAAACTCCTGCAAGTTGATGGACAATAAAACATTATCATGGACATTTAGTCCGCGATTAAACAATTGAATTATACTTATTAATTTATCAAAAAAGATTCTGTGTGTTTGTTTGCGCATAAATCGTGTGTGCAATAGATATAGGTAGATATAGTTGTCAAATTTTTTTGTTAAAATGAAACTGGTAAGTACGTAAATCATCTATCTACGCAATTTTGAAATCTTTGCGAGCCGCCACGAATCACGTCCATTAGCTACCAATCTAGATTTTATTATTGAAGATATAACTTGGTAGGTAGGTACGTGGGTTATAACGAAAAGTATTTTCAAGATTAATGGTTCACGTCTTTTCATATTACGTCTCCTTATAAAATTTTCCTCATTATTCATCGGAATATATCAAGGAACGACTAAATGTGCATATTCTCTTCTTTGTAGTTAGATGAAAAATGCAACGTCAAACTGTCTTACAAATCGTCTATAACAAAGAAACTAAAGAAAAGTGCTATACCATAAATTTGTTTAAGAAAATCTCGATGTAAGTTTGAATGATTATCCAATATGATTGATCAGTAACAGAGATCGTAGATCCCATAAAAGAGCGGAATGTAGTTCCCCTCCATGGCGCAAGTTTTTATCGAGGGGGAAGAACGTCCTAAGCTAAGGTCCTAGGCACGCGATACGCGGCACGTACTACATAATATTTATTAGTTTTACTTTTATTAGTCATATTATTATCCTCTAAGATATTCTTCTAGTTTAAGTTGTATAAAAGTCATTTTTGAACGAAATTAAGTGCTTAAATTTTCTAACATGTTTATATAGATAAGTATTTATGATGAGTAGTGTTAATGAATACATCAAACGACATATAGGTAATGTATACGGTCAAACGAAATACCAGTACCAGTAGGTACCAGCTGCAATTTGAAAAAGATTAAAATAATCAAGAGACACGCAAATTATTTTTAAAAGAATAGCAGTAAACTTGCCTTTACACTTTGTACAGAGTTAATTTGTTTGCTGACTAAAACAATTTCCCATCCCCACTTTGATACGGAGTTAAGCGCAGCCCATAAACAATAGAATATTCTACTTACTTTAATTACCAACAGTGGAGCAATACGCCAGAGAACATTTACAAGATTAAGTTTAAATTAATTTTCCGAATATTTCTGGGCGTTCTTTGATGTAAATACGAATAATAAATAAAATATTTTAGTTAACCACCATTTTGCTCTTAAAACGTGTAATCTGCATAGAAAAAGCGAAGCGCCCGGGGTTTCAGCTAGTTCAATGTAAAAAATATTGACTTAAAAAGTTTCGCCCTTTGAAAATTTCTGTATATCTTCTGTATAACCTAGCAGCAACAGAGGTTGTTATAAATGATCTTTCTTACGTATAAATAATCGGGTATCTTGCAAACCATCGCGTTTAAAATCGTACAATGGAACAACAGCGTCGTAAAGACGGCATTAAAATCTTCATTATGGTCGGTGAGAATTTTAATACTGTCATTATAGGTTGTTGGTACTTTATGTAAGCAAATAATTTTATTTATGACTAGATGATGTCTCGTGTTTCATTCTGTAAAATTTACAATTTATGAGAAACTAGGAATTTTTACAGATAAATAATTATTTCTTAATTTTGAGTTGAAGTCCGCTTAATGAATGTTTTGAAAAAGGTATGCATTTAACGTTTTCCCATACCTAGTCCGTAATAAATTCCTCGTAGTACTCAGTCTGTTGCAATATTTAGATAAACTTTAGAAAAGCAAAGATTACAAGCGATTTGTCTGAACCAAAGTAAACTTCCAGCGTATCTAAACAACCATACCGCCAATCCAAGACTGTTTGTCTGACACTAGAAACACTTTTATGTCCTGTTTCTTACGTCCGCGTCGACAGACAGAAGCTAAGTTTAACATACTCGTACTTTTACTGCTTGTTTAACATCAGTCCAAATAACTATCCGACCATCACACGTCATAAAACTTGTTTATATTTCGGTTGCTTCTTACGTCAATTCTGTAATAGTGATGCGGACACCTACCACTCTACTACTCTACCACTACTCTTACCACTGTCAAATTAATTAGCAAAATATCGCAAATGAAATTTATGTTCGTCTTTACAAACTACTTCTGTAGTGTTACAATAAATTTCAGCTAATGTGGCAGTGTTAAACTACAAAACAACAAACACATATCACTAGTTTTAGAGCAGTTGCAGAAAACGAATTGGTACAACACGTGTGAAGATACAAGAAGTTGACGCCAAATGTGTATGTATAATCTTATATATAAAATTCTCGTGTCACAATGTTTGTCTTCGTACTCCTCCGAAACGGCTTTACCGATTTT
>DWAV01003020.1:0-10277 GCA_018231305.1 Noctuana lactifera | reverse complement strand
TAGATAAAATAAGTTTGAATACATTAGCAGTATTTGCTTTTAGCTTAAAGAGTATTACTACCGACTCCTTATATAAGTGAAATATGTTATGTTTTAAATATGTTGTCGGTATTTCTGTCAAATGTTACGACAGGTATAAAAATCCCTAGAGTGTACTACTATGATAGGATACAATAATCCATTCCTCAATATATTTAATTCATCATACGACGTTCCCTTCTGCAATGGCAATAGTTTCCTTAAACTCCTATATAAATTAGAACGTAAATCCACTAGTCCTATATAAATGTATCGATGGCAATGCGCTCGAGCGCGGTCTCGTTGAAAGCGCCGCGAGACGTGGCGGCAGAGAGCGGAGCACATAGTGGCTAAAGCAAAGAGCAGTCCGTCCTTTATGAATTGGTGTGACAGCGGCAGGCGCATCGCCGTACTCGCTGGGCGCGGCGTCGGGCACGGCCACGCCCATGATGTCGCCGGCGCCCACGCAGGACTCCATGGGCTACTCGCTGCCCGCGCCGCCCTACGACCAGCCGCAGCCCGGCTACGACGGCTCCATGGGCTACGACCCCATGCACCAGGACCTCTCGCCCTAGGTGAATATTGCGGATGAACTAGCTTAGCGTTAGCATAAACTGTGGACTGTAGACACGTCTTAACATTTTCAGTCGTTTGAATAAAATCTGTTATATTTATGTTCACGTCATTGCTCTAACTGGTTTTATTTTTTCTTGCAGGCTCTATGGATAACTGTGCAGCTTCCACAGAATTGCCATTTACTTTAAAAGCGTCGATACGTATAGGTAGCTGGCGGCCCGCGCCTTGCCGTAGCACGTAGGACCTTATACTATCCCACACCTCCTAGCGCTAACATTCTTATTAACCCCTTTCCTCCCTTTTGTATTATTTACAATTCGTATGACTGGTGCCAGTATTTATTTCTAACTATGGACTGTTTTATATTATGTAGATCATATTTCTATAATTTGATTATTTGATGTGGCAGCTTCGAGTATTATTTTTATTTTGAACCAGTGATGTTTTAAATTGTCTTGTCCTCTATCTAAAGTTATTATTTGGCAGTATTAGTATTATGACATCAAGTGGCGGGATCTCGTGTTTCTAAACGTTCACTAAATAATCTTTACTCTATGGTGGATATAATTATACGATAGTTGTAATTTAAATAAGAATAATGTAACTTTAAGCATTCAGATGTTTTGTGCTGAATAATAATCGATTTGTTGCGCTTGTTGGTACCACTGGCCGCACCGCCTCACACCCGGCCCTCGAAAATTAACAATAAATTAAATTTTTTCTTAAATTAAACTGTACATCCAGAGTTTGAACTGAGTTGAAATCTTTTAACTAGTTGTTCCAGCAATACATTAAACTTAAATAATATATGCTACTTGCTACTATTGCTTAAAACGTATTCTTTTATTAAGATCTTAAATATAAAAAAAATATCTTAATCAAAATATCTTACTTTGTCACTAACTTAGACCTTAAAGAAAAATTTACACTAAAAAGCATGTTAAAAGTCACCATAATCGGTCAAGCCATTTAGGAGTTTAGTATTGTGTTTACATAAGACGTATTGATATTGAAGAAAGCTGATTAACGATCAAAATCCTAGTTTTTTTTTATATCTGAATTTTATTTTAATAATAGAGCGAGGGCCGGGCGCGGCGTGGGTGCAGCGCGGGTGCAGCGAGTGCCGGCGTTACTTGTGTGCAATTTTAATGTTTATTAGAGACGGTTGTGTTATTGTGTTGGCGCACACGGATAAATCTGCTCTGTAACTTTAAAACATATTATGATGTCATTACTTACTTGTTTCTTTGCTTTCATCTTCTCAACATTGTCATAGAAAATCGTTTCCCACCCTTTCGAACATTAAGTGTTGTGAATCTGAACAAATCATGGATTATATTTTTTACATGGTGCTAAAATGTTGCTAGCACAAAGTTTTATTTTTCACGTAGGCATAAGTTAATGTTAATGATTTATATTATTTCGTCGTTTTTATCCAGGAGCAGGCAGATCTACGAAATATACGATTATACTGATGTACTGTTAGTTCCACTTAGTGATAGTTTGAATATGAAAAATATTGCTAGCGTTAAGTTGATGTGTTCTAAATCAAAATATCTGAAACAGTATACGAGAAAGAAATAACGAGAAATTTAATGGAAATTGTTAAAAGTTACTGTGGATTATTAATTTGTATCACGCCGCGGTCGCGCGGGTTGCACCCTCCTCCTTTACGTGTATACTGCAAATTTATACGATAATCATAGTAATGTATTTAATATAAATGTAATTATACTAATACGAAGCGAGCGCCAGCGGCGTGAACCATGTATACGACGACGAGTTCAATGTTATTGCGACCATCAGATTAAATTAATACATTTTGTGTAGTTAAAAGGTGTTTTATTTAATACATGACATACTTACCCCCTTAACTTAAGCCTCTTATAATTCAGTTCGAGTGTCTCTGTATTAACACGAGTCTAATCTCTAATTATACACTCGTGTTAACTATTTACACTTTTGAGGACTCTAGGTTTTTGTTTAGGTTCAACAAAAAACGCGTTCTCGGTTTTCGCGTTGTTTGTTTGTATAGGTTTTTATCAGCGCCCCTACGACCTTGGCCACTGAGTCGGTGTCGTCACTCATCACACAACAGCGATTAGTGAATGAATGAATGAATAGCATAGGTAAATACTACAATACATTTACCTACTGTACAGTGTTCAGTTCAGTGCTGTCATATCATTTGTGTGAGCAAGTCGTGTACCATCCCTTACATTGTGTTATGATAAGGTCAGTAGCTGGATTGACAAATTGTGTATTGAAGAACCGTAAGTCACAATTTGAATTAATTTAGGTAACACCAGGCAAAGGAAATATTTTGTCATGAGCATTTATCTAAAAATAAAAATTTCACAATGCTTACTAATACCCAATTACAATAAGTGCTATAGCAGTTTCTTGGAATAATAACAAGTAGGTAGGTACTTAGTTTAAACAACAGTGCCTGCAACCCTTTTTACCGCTTGGGCTTGGAGAAGGCTTGGAGCATACTCTACCACGCTGCCCCAATTCGGATTGCCGTTATTAGCCGTGTCAATTGATATCAAACCGCTCAAAAGGCTTCCGACCGAAGAAAGCGTCCATGAAACATGAACACAACAGTGAAATTTTACAGAAAAGCTGTGAATTCCGATTTTTATGATACTGTCCTCTGAGCCAATGAATTGATTAAAATAATTTATCTGGTTGACTGGTTATAGCATCGAGAATGACAAGTATACACAGCGCTTATAAGGACGATGTCCACGACGTGCCCATGTCCGTCATCACGCGGCCTATTCCGCCAGAACTGGATGAAGAGAAGGTGCGGTCCCTCATGGAGACTATTCAGGTAAGGATCAAAATTTAAAATATGGACTGAGCTATCTAAGGATTGTTCCCAGAGGGGTCTGGAGCCCCCCCTCCCCCCTCCCCACATCATATGCCTGTTATAAAGAGCCCCAAGTCAGCTCCGTCAAATTCAGCTGCATGAAGAATTTAATTAGTATAAATATTAACAAAAAAATATATAGTATTGGTTGGTACCTAGGTCTAGGTTCTGTTAGTGGGAAACGCTACGCCAGTGCTACCGTCAAGTAATTTATCGTGTTGCATCGGGATTAAAATGCTGGACTCCATGAGGTTGAATAGGTATGGATTCAACCATTACCAAAACGAATCAAACACGGAGACCTGCATTCTCATTTGACACTTATTCTTTTAATGGCATTACGATATTTGGATTGAACTTACTCCTTCATGTAGCCCAAAGAATAGTGTATAATATTATGTAGTCATGAGGAAGCCTATGTTATAATAGGTGGGTAAGTACAATACCTATTTACTCAAATTTTATATTCAAACGACGCACGAATTTTGCGGAATGTAGCGTGTACCTATATTGATTTGCAAATATTATTGGATTACATTGAATGGAGTAGGTATGACTTTGAAAATGGTTGTAGATAAGTATCACGGAACTGAATTACAGGAAATATACACTGTTTTAGTACGGAACCAAGAGTGGCAACTTCAAATAATATGTGATTGGTTTGAAAGCGTGAAAGAAAAAACAATACGTCTTTCTAATGACGATAACCTGTGTGGTGTAGTGATACCTAATCATGCCGGTCCGCCATTCCAACGGTCTGGTTCTGAGTTCGATTCTCGACAGAAGTTCAAATTATAAATTTATATTTGTTCCCAGTCTGGGTGTTTGTGTAATTGTCTGTGTGTGTGTTTATAGCACCCACCACACAGGAAATCCTAGTATGGGGCTATGTGCGTTACATCCATCAGCCAATCGCATTGGAGTCACATATACCGCTATGGGTTTATACGAGCCCGCGCCTAATAAGTGACAAGCACTTCTCTTTACTTGTTATTTTCTGTTTTCCGTGACAAGTGTAAGTATATTAAATATACAAATTTTGTTGGCTAAAATAAATCGTGACGCAGCACCTTTGTTTGCTTAAGCAATAGGTACCTAAGACGGTAGGTACCTAATCTTTTTATCTACAAATATTTGGCAATAATTTTAAAGCATAAATATATAGGTACATTACATATCACTAGGTTTTTCTCTATGAATTTTCTAGTTTTACTCACAATACAATGAAATATAACACGCTAATATTTATGTGATGTCTTATATTTGAATAAATATATGATGTGTATTCACTGTATTTTTTCTTGTATCTTCTAGAAAGAAGAACAGGCCGGCAGCGTACCGCCCATCGACGTGCTCTGGATCCAGGGCAGCGAGGGCGGCAACTACTATTTCAGCTTCGGCGGCTGCCACCGATTCGCCGCGTACAAACGCCTCAACAGGCCCACCATCCCCGCTAAACTTATAAAATCCACCGTCGCTGACCTGCACACGTATCTTGGCAGCAGCACGCCAGACCTCAAGTAGGAAGACTTGTCCTTGGTCCTTGTACTCGTCCTTGGTTGGTAATGTTGGCATACAGCATTGGTAGACATGCCGCCATTCCTCTGTTTTCAGTAGTACGAATTAAAATACTAAACTGAATAAAATTTGTACATAATTGGAATTTCTATATTAATGTAATCAGACTTAAAAATATTATGAGTGGAGGAAATATTAAGATGGGCCATCACGTACGTTGCACTTTGAAGACTTATACAGCGTGACCTTTCAATTATTTCGTGCTGGCGACGACGTCAACTCAGCCACAACTCTCTTGGGTAATCAAACGAATCCATTTACGCTTGTACAGGGTGGCATCACCATGGCTGAGTCTAGTATTGATCGACGTCCAAACGACACTGTTTACAATCGTGCTATCAACTAAACTATGGCTTAAGACTTAATATATTATTGTTAATATTATGTTTAACGACACAGAATTACCTACATCAGATCATTTTCAGACTGTGTAATAAAAAAATCTTTATAAATGTACTTATAAAATGTAAAATTATGTTAATTTTGATTTTGAGTACTCATTGTTAATGTTCGCAAGCTTTAAATTGTTAATTGTATAATTTTAGGTATATTCCATTGTTCAATTATGTAAGTACTGCAATTGTTTTAATTTTATACTTTTTGTATATTATTATGTGTTTTGAAGGAAGTTTATTTTATCGTCGGCTTTTGTTAAAAGGTATATTTTAAAAATGAAACGAGTGTGAATTCTCCAACTGCGTATTTATTTCGGGAGCCATGTCTTGCCTAACTACAGAACAATGAGATATGCAATTTCTGTATAATATATTTACAAACGTGAACATAAATAAGATAAATTTACATTAAACCTCTCCGTACATGCCTGCTTACTAGAAAAATAATGAACACAAAAATAATTATGTTAGCACCATTATTATTTCGAGATTGTAACAAGACAAATTAATCATAAACACATACCAATCTGGTGCATTATCTAATTCAAATTTATACGGTTATTTTCCTAGACTAGACACCTTTTAAAATATGTGGGGCCTTATTCACTATAACATTGAAAACACGAAACGCGGCGCGCATACCTATGATTTTTTTAATTCCACGCACAATGACGCACATTCCACGCATAATTGCACGATGGGCGCGTCACACGTAGTGTATTATATACTTTTGGCGGCGTGGCGCGCTTTCAAACTCACGTTTATGTTTTATGCGCGTTATGAAATCACACGTTATTAATAAGGAATCTCATTGTCATAGTGAAACAACACCAACGCAATACAATTTGTAAGACATATTTAAAGAAATATAGATACGAATTTTAATTAGTACTATAATGGAACGACATTTCATTACATTATTTATACTACGACAATAACAGTGTTTTGTAATTCGCTCTCACACACAATAATTCTCTAACTAGTTTAATGTAGGTACCCATTCAGACGATAAACAGTTTTTACTTTTTGCCCGCTGTTAACACGGAACTGAGAGAAAAGTAGAAAATGCCCCTATACTATTTTATTATGAAAACAAGCGTGGCAACACTATAATATCATTGGTTGAAAAGAAACATTATGTGACATTTACCAATCCCCATATTATGCTTTGTCACGTCAATACAATCAGCCAATCGAAATTGAGTCGTATCGTCAAATAACTGACAGGCACTTCCCTCTACTTATCTCTTTTTTCCGTGACTAAAGTATGATGGGATTTTGAATTTCCGCATGTCTCGTTCGCGGAAACTTATGTTTTACATTAAAAATCCTTAAGCAGCTTTATATTTTTCATTCTAAACTAAGCGACAAAGGCACTTACACTTAAATCTGCTCTCATGCGCTTTACTTTTTTTACTTCTCTTTATCAGTATACGTATAAAGTATAAACTAATAAACTTATAGTCCAAGTAAGATCCGGATAAATACCGGCACACATTCAACTCAGTAATATTTACTCAATGGCACGATTGAGTAAGTATATTTGAATATGTGAATAGCCCTTACGTATTTTCATATAATACGGACACGGACAATTCCGGACGATCGAAAAATGTTCTAATGTTATTATAATACAGAATCAATGTATACTATTAGTAAAATAACTTTGTTTAAAACTACGAATATGATTCATTAATACCACATAACACTATTATGGAAGACTTATGGAAATGAAATTAAGTGTATGGTGATAATTTAATACTATTTTATTAATTTACATTACATTTTGTCATGAGACTATATAAATCACTACCGAGGACAAAAGAAACGACGGGGGTGAGTCAGGGTGAGGGGTGTCAGGATGATGAAGTCATGTGTGAGTCAATGTTCACAGGACAATTCATGAAATTTTTACATTTTGTTCCGTCTCTTCTAAACTTCCTATTTTATTACATATTGCTCTAGCTCAAGTCGACTCATCATACGAACGGTATTAGGTACATTTAAACATGTATTCTAATTCTTTTTATGGATTCCTTGATTTTATCACGGCACAAAAAATTTAATACGTAAAATGTCTAGTTAGTATTATTGTGCAACACAGGAGATCATCCAAGGTAAAATATGACAAAACATCTTGCCATTTGTATAAGCAAATAATATAGGTGCAAATACAAAATGACACACTTCGAGCATTATTAATGCTTATTCCATTCACAAAACACTCTTTAGAGGTAAATACTATTTTAGAATTATTAAATTTTTATTCCATATCATGGTCGAAGAGTCACAGTATATAACCACTTATTTTAAGTTTCATTGATAGATTGGACTCGATATAATTTATTACTAAATACCTATAGGTACAACAAAGTTGAAGATTAGATAGAAAAATAATGATTATGTATGTACTATCAGTAACTAATCAAAACATATCCTTTATGTTCATTTTTTTAAAGCACTCTAGAGTACTGAGCTAGATCTCATGGGCAAGACCTAGTGGTCAGCGTTAGGTCACCTTTAAAGGGTTCTAGCGCTGTATAACTTACGGTCTAATTAAATTTCCATAATGTTGTCAAGTCGCCAATGCCTTTTATTTATAAATTGCCTAACAATAACACTTACAATTTATTCATAAACATTAAACCAAAAATACTTAGGGTGCCTAAACAATGAGAGCACAATAATTTGTCAGTGGTAAAAGAATTTTTATTCTTTCTTCATAAATTCACTATAGGTACCGTGATTACAACATAATTCTTAAGAATCATTTACGTTGACATTAAAATATACTATGGCGTCCATTGACTCGTGTGTAGCTTTTTATTATTTTTATTATTATTTGTCGTTAAGTACTTAATTACTACGCTTTGCAATGACAGCTGACCAGCTCTAACATCTACTTCTCTCAAATAAAATTATTGCAGTGAAATGCAGGGTGTAATATCTTAATTGCATTTAAGAAACACTTATTAAAAGTAACCACATATATAAGATAGATAGCGCTATTTTACACTAATCTATAAATTCTCATACGAAAATGTTTAAAATATATCTAACGACGAGGAAGTAAATGCTTAGTCTGGATCATGTCGGGAGCGATAATTTAAATGTGATTTAAAGGGGCATTTATGTTATTAGTTTTATGACCCTACTTTCAGACCCTAATTTGTCACTTTAAATTACTATACAATAAACATTTCATATGCATTTGTAATAATGCTACACATCATGTTACTACAAGTCTTTCAACCAACACTTTCCCGAACGATAGCAATCTCCTACAGTAATAAAAATATATATTTTTACTACACAACAATATTTTGTATCTACATTTAAACATATTTAGAATGAATAATTTCTAAATCCACGTTGGGGTCCTGTCGCTTTGAACAACACCATACGTTTCATATAATTTTTTACATAAATATTTTTATTAATTTGATTAATATTCATTTAATATTTTCACAACACTATGTAAAGCGGGGTTAAATATAATATTATTTAAACAGCTACGATTTTTTAATTTATAATAGCATATTATGATTATTTATATTTAAAGTGGCACTATTATCATCTTTAGGAGATGATAGCTTGTATTTTAATATCATTATAACAGTTCAATGATTGATTTTAGAGACAATTGTTAAAATATGTGTTGTAAACATAATAATATCTAAAAATACAAACACGGAATATATTTTTGCTTCGTCACGAGCTAACAATATTTCTTCTAGTCTATATTCAGTCACTTGAAGTGTGGCATAAGATTTCTTACTGTTCTTCTTTAGTCATTTAATAGCTTTGAAAATATTTATATTTAGGTATTATAGTATCGCAATCAAGACATACTCGTATAGAGCACTGTTTATACAGCATACCATCTCCTAATATCCATATCCATATCAATAAGGTTCATAGTAATAAATACGATAATTTAATATTTATTTTAAATCTGACAATAGTAACATCTCATGTTCAACATAATATATAAAATGTACACTATGTTTATTATCAAGGTTCCAGTACTAGGTAAAGCGTGTGGTACACTGTTAATTAAATTATAAATAAAAATGCAACTCTTTAAAAATGTATATCTGAAGATATATTATGTGAACTATTAACATATTACACACTTGTAAAAAACCAATCCTCCGGGAAGTATTAAGCAGTTATTAATTGTACAATGTCTACCATTTTATAACAGAAGTTGAAAATCATAAAATTTATAAATATTTTTAGATATAAATAAAGTTTTTGATAAAAAGATTTAGGTTCCAATATGATATTTGATCTAATATTGTAATATTATTATAAAAATATTACTTTTTAGATAAATTTTAACTACATATTGATAAAATAATTATGTACACTTACACAGCAACATAATCTAATTCGATTACATAGAACAATTACTTATTTTAACTTTACTTAATGTTGTAATTTTAATAAAAAATAAATATGCTATAATAAATTTCCTAACTAATAACTATTATTTCATAAAGGATACGAAGTACAATTTAGTGGCGTACTTTACAGCGATATTTAGATATATTCGAGAAATATCCACTATCAATTACGCTTCATTGAAATAATACGAAGTAAAGTGTGTATTCAAATCTTGTGCATGAACGTTAATTTTATATTTTATTTATACTATAAATTATTAAAAAAATAATATATAATATAATTATGATTATAAATAAAAATATGTAACAAGTGCATTAACACTTTTGGCACTCAATATCACTTTTATTTGAATGTAATAAATGCTTTTATCGCAAATAGAATAGCAATAGAATTGAGGTGTTCATTCAGCCATGATGTCACATGTT